>CM065709.1:727874-761197 GCA_017654935.2 Phymorhynchus buccinoides
TCTGATGATGCAATGTGAATTGCGGGTCACTCACTCACAGATTCCAAGAAAACAGAATAGATCAAGGTCTTCGAGGACTGCTCGCATGTATTGTAGCAATGCACTGTGAGTCACCCCTGATGACCACAGCAGTGACTGCAGACGCCTCGTTGTGAACAGTCGCAGAAATTAAGAGCAATCAAAAGATTGTAGGTTGTAGACCAAAAGTTATGGCTAGATTAGTTTCCTGAGTGTAAAAGATCAGCAAAAAGGGCCTTGCGGCCTACATACGCTGCTAAAACTATAGTATTCTATACCAGACTCGGTTACTCTACTCTTTTTCAGAAGTATTCTACTCAATTTGGACCTCAACAACTCTTCACAATTGAAAATAATGCTCTTTAATTCTTGATTACTACTCAATTTCAGTGATTATTGTTTGATGGTTTTATGAATAAAACTACACATTTTGCATAAAAACTATAATTTCAGCTGTCCAGATTTCTCAAGACTTGTGTAGGGGTAAACAGTTCTGCTATAAAGCTATCCATCCAGGATTATTCTTGCACCGGTCATCAGTCATGTGACTCGATCAATTTTGAAATGCATTGGTTTTTGAAGGCAAGTAGGTCATATGACTTAAATAATTGCCTCAGGGCTCCCAATCGTCATGCAAAGCAATGGGTCCCAGGGACTCCTTCACTGACAACATAGGCAGTCCTAGAGGCAGGATAGATTGTCCTCAGGCAAGCATAGCGACTATGCAAAAAGAATTTTCAAATGCATACCCTGGGACCCCTGCACTTGCTTTTTAGAGGTCCCTTTAGAATTTAAGTAACTTCATAGGACCCCCCAAATGGGGGTCCCTGGGAGCCCTGATCATAATACAACAACCCCTTCACAAACAAAAAAACTCATCATGGGCTCCTAGGGACCCCCATTTGGTGGTCTATGAAGAACTTAAATTCTAAAGGACCCTGTTAAAAGAATGCGCAGGGGGTCCCAGGGATGTACTAGAAACTTTTTTTTTAGCATTCGCGTCATGTCATTGTGACCCTCTATCCCAGCCTCTAAGGGGACTCTGTATACTGTAAGACGTGGCAGGAGTCCCTGGCAGTGACCACTTGTTTTTGCGGGACGATTGGGAGCGACCCTGAGATACCCGCTCTATACTGAAAGAATAAGGAGTCCCTGGGAGACCCTTGTTTTGCAGGACAACATGGGAGCCCTGAGAACCCTCTACACTGCAAGTGAGGAGTCCCTGGGACACCTTTGTTTTGCGGGATGATTGGGAGCCCAGGCAACCCTCTACACTGGAGGATGAAGAGATCCTGGGACCCTTTGTTTTTGCGGGCACTGAGATCGGATTGGGAAGAGTACCGTCTCCATTCGGAGTATAGTCCAGCACTCGGGTGTATGTGGCGTAGATCACTCCATGGCTCAGGGTGTGGACGGTCACAGCGCCAAAATCAGGCAATGCCTGCACTGGAACCGCGTCCTCTGCACCTGGTTCTTGCGTCTGCTTCGTGGTGGCCCCTTCTCCTCCACCATCCTCACCCGGCACACGATGCAGGCCCTTGAAAAAAACAGCACTGCCTTGCTGTTGTTAAGGGTGCCGATGGATTCCATTGACAAGTGGGCGGGGGTGGTTAGTCTGTTGTTGACGTCGCCCAATTGGTCGCCGATGGTATGCAGGATGTATCCTGACACGGCTCTGCATCCTATCTGTGGACAGTCTTCCCATGTGGCAAGGACCATTCGTAATGAAAGAAAGGAAAGAAGAAAAAAAAGGGCAGAAAGGAATGCAGATAAATAGTAAATATGAAAGTCAAAGAGAAGAAAGAAAACAGAAAGAAAGAACAGAAGTAAAGTATTCCTATTCAGAATTCATCAGATTCTTATTGAAAGAGAAAAAACAGGAAGGAAGAAAGAAAAGTGATTTTAAAAAGAAGCAAAGAAATTAAAAAGGAAAGGAAATAGTATCCAGTGCAAAACATTCTAACCATACATACTGGCTATCAGTAAATCTTGTACTGCTGTAATAACATGTCATTACATAGAACTTGAAGCCAGAAGCATTTCATCTAAACTGAAACTGTAAAAGTACAGATTTTGATAACTCTTGTTACCGTTTTAAGTCAAAGCTGACTATGCTTCTACCAAACAAACATTCACATAAGTTAGAAACACTCAAGTCCCCCTCCCCCCACTCCAGCCTCCAATCCTTCACACAGTCGGCAACACCAAAGTCTCTGGTAATGCATTCTTGTTAGTTTAGTTATCATTCGCTTTCAGTTTCAGTGCCTTTTGCTCTACTTGATAATACTGAAACCTCTCTGGTTAGCGCCGTCATGGACCTGAGTAACAGGATCAAACAGTCTTGCTCTGTGAAAACGTAGATGTGCATCCCATGTGGCGCCCACTGTGCTGAAATGCGGAGAGTCCCTCTGGAATTGTTAGTGCTTCAGGGACGCACACACAAAATGTGCGTTTATGGAAAACACTGTTTGGTCCCCCCTCTCCTCTCTATTCCCCGCACAGTACATTTGTACACAACGACCTTTTTAATAGGACGGGGGAGACACAAGAAGACTTCAGCAACCCCACATACAAGGTCTTGTCACTACTCTCAGTCCTACTCAAGTAACGGCAGAGGCTTCTTCATTTTAACTGAGACCGTCAGTTGGAGTTCCAAACTGCTGAGCCAGCACAAAGGCAGCACGAACAAAAACTGACCACCACATTACCTCTTTCAGAGTGACATGCTAGTGACCCAAAAGAGTTGTGCAGGAATCATGGGCTGTTAAATGTGCTGTAGACACAGCAGAGGGCTGATCTGGTGAATCTTCTCTCCATGGGGATACCCTGTTCCTGCTTGTGTTTATGAAAGTCGTACATTGCATACCGATATTATACGTAAACAATGCAATTTGCCAATCTCCAAACATACAAAAAATCTATAGAGAAGACAGACAAGGGACACGTCAGACAACGTGCATACAAAACTATTACACGAGAATCGCATGCTCATTCACATTCACACTTATTGCACACACACCACAAACACAACACACACACACACACGACACAAGTTTACCCCAACACACACCCCCACACACACACACAACACAACACAGACACAAAAATTTAGACCACTAAATAGTCTTATCAATCTGAAACAAAACAAAAATACATTCCTTCTTCTTCTTCTGTGGTGCATACCCAATTCTTTATCTAGAAGTAATTGTACACCCTTTCACATCTCTCGCTCTCTTCTCTGCTCTCTCTCTCTCTCATCTTCTCTCTCCTCTTCTCTCTCTCTCTCCTTCACATACACACACACAAAGTGGGACAAGAGAGCTTATGTTTGGAAATAAGGAATTAAATGCCCTCCGTACGATACATGTACCCCCCAATCTTTCCAAAAACTGCACAAGAATTTTTTGGCACTTCCTTAACAAGCAAGGAAGGCATGGGAAAGGGTTTTAGAAAACTGAAATGAACACCTGACACACCACAAACACAAACTTGTCCATCCAAGGTGTTACAGTTCCATTCTATGGACCGCTTTCTTTAAACTCCTTCATTGATGTTAATGCAGTTCACATTCCTGTGGCTGGTTCTGTAAAAACAAATGAAATGTACATTGGAATCCCTCCATTGATAAAGCCCCACCCGCCCCAAAATAAGACGTTAGAAAAATCATCCAAAATGAGGTTCTTAGATGGGATGGAGTTGCATAAAAAGAGTTAATTTTAATACTTACAACAGAAGGGGGGCATTATTAAAGTAGCGTCTTATGGTGTGTGTGTGGTGTGTTGTTGATGTGTGTGTGGTGTGTGTGAACTGTGTGTGTAGGTGGATGTGGTCCTATAATGGCGTGCGGTCTTGTAAGCGAGGTTCATCTATAGTAAAGAAACTGGTTTGTCCCACACATGATAGTATTTTCTTGAGATAATTAAGTTGGCTTCTAATGTTCTATCCCTCCCTGAAAACCCCATACATCCTGTTATCCACATTATCCAACCCTCAATCACAGGTCTGTTTAGAATATTTGAAGATTTACACACACACTCCGCCTTGGCATAAGGCTGTGTCAGATCAATTGACATAAGCTAGAAACACCAAGGCTACATCAAAATGTTGTTATGCTCTGAATGGTTGTGTGGGGCATTGTCTTAAGCCATGACAAGCTCCTAGCATAACATCATCAGTCTAAAATCCTCTGAAGTCGGAGTGTGTAAAGATTTACTGCCCACATGGTGGGGTAATCAAAAACGGTCACACAAACACAGCGTAATGTTCTCATCTTCTAGCTGGTGCATTTGTACCCAAGTGTTCAAGTGCTTCGGCTGTTGGGATGATCCCTGGAGTCGTTAAGCCAGGAACAAAAAACAACAACAACCACACACATTTATATTATGTAAGAGGATTAAATACTCACAACCTGTATAATGCATGCTTGTCTATATTGTATTCCGTTCTTTTGCACATTGAAACATTCACAAGATTTCTTTTCAACCAAATGAAACTGAAAGATTAAAGGTCAACTTCAAGTTCATGCAATTTGACGGCTATATCTCCACATTTACTATTTAGTACTGTCATGGGACAATTAGTGAAGATAGAAAAGACAAGACACTGTGTAGCATTCTCAAAATGGATTTGTTCTCAAACATGATGCGCATGTGCGAAATGGATCATGACGTACCATCAAATTTTATCTTTTGTGTATTTGACACTAAATTGACCCTAAACCGTAAACCTATCCCTTTAACCCTAACTCTTTGCACATGTGCAAACATTTTTGAGAACAAATCCATTTTGGAGAATAGCCGCCCCTTCGCTTTAACTTTTATGCAGTTGTAATGCTATAATAAGGTCATAATCATAAAATTGTTGATGGAGGACACTATATTGCAAGAAGCATTTTCTGGCATTCCCCTTTCGTCATTTTTCGGTGTTTGGACACACCCCTCAAGAAGGTCTATCGATTGCTCAGATTTTGTTTGATGATTGAAAATCAATCGTCATAGTCATATAGTCACACTTTATAATTTTCCCACTTGTCTAATATTAGATTTTTGAAAGAGTTAGTATTTACTTTTC
This sequence comes from Phymorhynchus buccinoides, assembly GCA_017654935.2. Taxonomy (NCBI): domain Eukaryota; kingdom Metazoa; phylum Mollusca; class Gastropoda; order Neogastropoda; family Raphitomidae; genus Phymorhynchus; species Phymorhynchus buccinoides. The sequence goes on from CM065709.1 coordinate 732,963, forward strand.
ATATTAGTAGGTAATTTATTCCACAGGGGTGCCTGCCACTCTGTTACTGAATGAAAATTTGCTTGTGTTAGTATAACAATGGTCAGTAAATATTTTGTTAGTAGGACGACAATCAGGTAGCCAACTTCATCAGGCTGAATCATGATTCTGCTGCACTTTCTATCAACAAATTATCTTCCCTTACTTGCAAAAACATTTAAGCAGTATCAACTCCAACTCATTGGATAATGGCAACGGCAAGTGGCCATTTTGTCTAGACTTTTTTTAAAATTTCGAACCCTAACCATAGCCCTAGCCCTTTCCCGGGCGTTCAGCAGATAGCTTTCAGTGTGCACTGCCATGATGAAAACAATCTATGCATTCACTGATTCAGCCTCTGGAACAACAGGAAGTGACGTCATTTCACCCAACGGGAGTTAAGTCCCTTACTAGGAAGCTTCCCATAGAAAGCAAGGCAAATGTGTGTAAATTGTTCCGCTACAAAACTGAGTGTAGTGTGAGTAGTCTACAGCTTTCTGGCTCAATAATTTAGCACGATTTGACTACGCAGAATGTCATATCTTATTAAGTATATATGCTGACGGTTTTACGTCTAATTTAGGGGCCTCAAGTGCAAGTCAACTCGGCCTTAAGCCCTAGTCATTAATTGTTCAGGTCAGGTAATGAGGGCAACTAGGCCTCGCGGCCTCTGAAGTGCCCTTTCAATATAGTTTTTGTAGTATTGAGCACAGCTGTGACGGTTTTTGATGACACAATCAGTCATGTTGGTATCTCAATTCTGTCAATTTTGGGTCTTTGTCCAGGAGGTTTTTAAACTGGTTAATGTTTGGTGCAAGCTTGATTTGTGCAGAGAGGTTATTCCAATACTTGGCAACTCTGTTAGCCAAAATTTGTTTTCTAATGTTAGTTCTGCTGTATTGTATTAGTATTTTTAATTCACAGCTTCTAGTTTTCGAATAGTTCGAGAGCTGAAACAATCTTTTGTTAGTAAAGTCAGTATTGTTAAAAATTTTATAAACATTTATCAGGTCTCCTCGCAGCCTCCTGTATTTCAAGGATGGCAAATCCAGCCTGCGCAGCCTTTCACCATAGTCTTTATTTTTAAGAGATTTTATTAGTTTGGTAGCTCTCCTCTGGCATCTTTCGATTGACACAGACTGTCTTTTGAGATATGGGTTCCAAATTTGATTCCCATATTCTAAATGTGGTCTCACCAAGCTTTTATACAGGTTTATAAACACATTATTTTTTATTCCTGAAAAAGTCCTCCTAATCAGCCCCAGCATTCTATTTGCCTTGCCAACAGCTGTTGTGATATGTTTGTCAAACTTAAGATTAGGATCAAAGATCACCCCTAAGTCTTTTTCTTCTGTGCATGTCTCTAATTTATGTCTATTTGTGCCATGAGTTATTTCATATTCCCTCTGTGGATTTTTGAATCCTAAATGCATAACTTTACATTTGGCAGCATTGAAATACAATTTCCACTTCTCAGACCATTCAATAAGCTTATTTATATCTTTTTGTATTATGTCCGATTCATGAGAAGAATTATAAATTTTAGTGTCGTCTGCGAATACTTTGCAAACACTTTCAACTTGGTCAGGCAAATCATTTATAAAAATAGTAAATAAAATAGGTCCCAAAATACTCCCTTGAGGGATGCCACTCAAAATGTCCGTGTTTGATGAAGATTTATCCCCCACCTTTACTTTCTGTTTTCTACCTGTTAAAAAGTCTCCCACCCACAGCAAAATATTTCCCGTTATGCCATATGATTTTAGTTTCAAAAGTAGTCTTTGGTGAGGAACAGAGTCGAACGCTTTTCGAAAGTCTAAATAAATTATATCAAATGCTTCTTTTTGTTCAATAAATTTAGTAAAATCGTCCATAACCTCGACTAACTGTGTCATGCAAGACCTGCCACTCCTAAAGCCATGTTGACAATCTGAATACAAATTAAAATCTGTCATATGGTTTACTATAGTGTCTTATAAATTGCTCTAAAATCTTACATACTATACAAGTTAAGCTGACTGGTCTGTAGTTACCAGGGTTAGTTTTAGTACCTTTTAAAAAAAAATAGCTGTGACTTCAGCTATTTTCCATTCTGATGGGAGTGAACCTGTCTCCAAACTCTTATTAAATAAGATTGTAAGAGGCATTGCTAGTTCCTCACTTAACTCTTTTAGAAACACACACACACACACACACACACACACACACACACACACATACACACACACACACACACACACACAACACACACACACACCACACACACACAGAAGCACCTGGGAGTGGAACAGCCTAGATCAAGTCAACTGTTTTATTTGGAACCTCCCCCCTATCTGTACGTACTAAGCGTCAAGATCATCAAATTGTTGAGGGGAGGGGGGGGGACGGTGCTATATACCCAAGTAGATAATTGACGAGAGAGAGAAAGAAACAAGATACAAGATGGCAACGTCATATAAATATGGTTCCACTTATTGATCAGTTGTCTATCGTTGTGTGCACGTGAGGGAAGATTGAATAAGAGGTTTGTGCTGTGTTTTGTGGTTGTGTGTGTGTGTGTGTGTGTATGTGTGTGAGCATGAATATGTGCATACATGTGTGCTTGTGTGTGTTTTGGTTTTGTGGGTTGTGTGTGCACACATGTGTCTGTGTGTGTGTCTGTCTGCGTGCGTACGTTGTGTGTGAGGGTGTTTGTGTATGTGTGTTGGTGTATGTGGTCAGTCCATGCGGCTCGGTTGCTGTGGCTTACCGAATGGGGTATGAACGAGTTGCCGTCAATAATTGTGTGTGTGCGTGCGTGTGTGTGTGTGTGCGTATGTGTGTGTGTGTGTGTGTTAGAGAGAGAGAGAGAGAGAGAGAGTTTATGTATATGCGCTGTTGCTGGTTGGTGTCACTCTTAAATGTTGTTTTTGTTATCTGTTGATGAATAATTGATTGTAAAGCACTTTGGGCTCATCTGAGGTAAAGCGCTATATAAATGTACTATTATTATTATTACCAGCAGCACCCACATACATACTCCACTCCATGCACACACACACACACACACACACACACACACACACACACTTGCTTAGTCTGACAGTAGAAAGTGTGTAAAATTGTAAAGTTGGAAGAAAGAAAGAACAATAGACAGAGACACGGAGAGATAGAACCACACAAAGTTAAAAAGACAGAGACTGAGAGAGAGAGAGAGAGAGAGAGGGGGGGGGGGGCATAGAGAGAGAGAAAAAAAAGAAATAAAGATAAACAGAAACGGACAGAGAGACTGAGACAGAGATATATACACCAAAAAATCAACAGATAATTATCTTGAGGACGAGTTGGTCGGAAACAACTTAACAAGGCCGATTTGACTCATAGGGCGAGGCCGAAGCGGCCAAAAAAAGCGGGGCCGAAATGACAGAAGGCCGATCTGACTGGTCACCGGCTGTTCCATACACGTTTTTGTCAAAGCAAATGGAAGATAATTTTTTTATGGAAAGACTCAAAGAGCAGCCTGCCCATTAAGCTATTGTATTTTCTATCATTAACCCTTTTGCCGCCAGCCATTTCTCCACCAAAAAAATACCCTTAAATTTAGCTAGGTAGAGAAATATATATAAAGTAAGGCTTATCCTTACCTCCCAAAAATTAAGAAAATATGTATGATCTTCAGATAACAGGCTCTGATTTGATGCCTTTTAGTGACATGGGTGTTAAACCATTGTGGTGCATAAATGCGACATTGGCGGGGAAAGGGTTAAACTGTCCCATGACGGTCATAAATGTGGAAATACAACCATATAACTTGCATGAAGTTGACTATTATCCTTTTAGTTTCATTTCGTTGAAAAAAGAAAATCTTGTGAACGTTTTACTTTTCAAAAGAACTGAGAATGTACAATAGATGCACAAACTGACAAAGCATGCATTTGTGATTATTCACTCTCCTTTTAGTGTGTGTGTGTGTATGTCTGTGTGTGTGTGTGTGTGTGTGTAAATCTTCAAATGTGCCATCTAAACAGATCTTTTGTGATTCAGGGTTGCACCATTGAAAAAAGTAGAAGCCAACTTAACTAATTCAGGTTGTTCCAGCCATATATATGTGCAGAGTTAATAGCTGTCAATTTGCTTCAAGGGAAGTAAATCTGTGCGCACACCGTATCTTGGTCACTTCTAAACTCGCTTTCCTCCCTTAGACCACAATTTTGCCTCTGACTTTGTTTTTGTAGTGGTTTGTTGTGGGGAAACCAATTGGTGTAGAGAGTTTTTCTATATAAAGTCTATATATATAAAAAAAAGTCTGATCTACCACTTCCCTATGTATAAACCCAGGGCTCCCAATCGTCCCGCACAAACAGGGACTCCTTCACTTACAGTATAGAGGGTCCTAGAGGAGAGGTAGTGGGTCCCAGTGGCATTGCGAATGCTAAAAAGAATTTGTGTAGTGCATTCCCTACACATTCTTTTAGAGGGTCCTTTAGAATTCTAGTGCTTCATAGACCCCCAAATGGGGGTCCCTGGGAGCCCTGAAACCTGAAGTAAAAACCTGTAATTTTCTTTCATTTCTCCTTTTCTATGGAATCAGTTGCAGCTCACATCAAAATCCGTAAATTTGCTAACAGACATGAAGTAAACATAATAAGTCAAATGACCTCCTCTTGCCTGCATAAACAATAGGTCATTTCAAAATTTTATCAGTCAATGACTGATGACCGGTGCTAAGAATAATCCCTGCTGTTATGTGTGTGTCAAACCACAGTTTCTTTACTACTTTGTTACAGACCAGTGCAAGGAACCTGAACTGCAGACACAATGGACAGAGTTAAAGAAGAGGTCATAGAAGGAGACTGTACACCTTGGATGGACAGTGGTGTTGTGGTGGTCAGTAAATTTCATCTCTTTTTTTTTCCTTAACCCTTCCAGGCCTTATTTCTAATTAACTCTTTGGTTTCTGTATTTAGAGAAGTTTCAACTACTGTTCATTCCTGAGAACCTCTTTAGCTGCTCAGAACGTTTATCCCGTTGATTCCTACGGGCCTCTTTTGCTCGTGATATCATGCAACATGATGCAACTGTTATTAATTTTCTCTTCTATAATTGCAATGAGGTTTTTTTTCCCTTTTCTTACTGGGGCAAGCCCTCCGTGAGGATACCGAGGGATCTTTTGTATAAATAGTTCCCCCACCTTCTGGAAGTTCTGTGCTTGTAACGTCCTCTAATCTGTCACTCTCTTTGACTCTGCCTTTTCCATTTGCTTTCTATCATCTACTATCTTTCTGACTTATTGGCCCATTCTCCTGCCTTTTTTTCAAAAACAATCTTCCAAATAATTTTTCTCCTTTGAGCTCCTCCGAAATCGGAATGTGTCGGCTGTACGCAGCGGGGAGACCAGTGAAAACTGAAAACCTGACACATATGTACCTTACCCATTATGGCCATATGGCCTGGGAACACAGAAGAAGAAGTTGTGGCAACTTTCTATGTTAGAAAAATTTAAAGGCAATATTCTCTTTCTTAAACAGAAGCAGGAACCAGCATGGTCCATGGAGGAAGACTCACCAGATCAGCCCTCAGCTGTCTACAGCACAGTACAGCCCATGTCTGACAACACTTCTGGGTCACTGCTGTCTCTGAAAAGAGGTCGTGTGTGTCAGCATTGTTCTGCTGCCTTTGTGCTGGTCAGCAGTTTGGAACTTCACCTGGCGTCAGTTCATGGAGAGCCTCTGCCATTCCATGAGTGGACTGGGAGTAGTGACAGACAGGTAAACGGGATTTTCTGGAATTCCTCTGTTGTGAATTCTTCGTTCATAAGTAGAAATTGGGGATGGGAAGGAGAGAGGGGGGAGGGGAGAGAAATTGTTAACCTCTGTACTCCCCATGGGGATATCAGGGGATCTTTTGTAAAAATAGTTCCAACACCTTCTGGAAGTTCTGTGCTTGTAACTTCCTCTATTCTGCCACTCTCTTTGACTCTGCCTTTTCCCTCTGCTTTCTATCATCTACTATCTTTCTGACTTATTGGCCCATTCTCCTGCCTTTTTTCATAAAAAAATCTTCCAAATAATTTTTCTCCTTTGAGCTCCTCCGAAATAGAAATGTGTCGGCTGTGCGCAGCGGTGAGACCAGTGAAAACTAAAAAACGGACACATATGTTCCTTACCCATTATGGCCATATGGCCTGAGAACGCAGAAGAAGAAGAAGTTAACCTCTGTGCTTGTTAAATTGGAAGCAGCATAATCAGGATTTAAACTGTGTATTGGTAACAAGAGATTTAACAAATCTGTACTTTCACAGTTTCAGTTTAGATCATATACTTCTTGCTTTAGCGTAATGACATGTTATTGCAGCAGTACAAGATTTACTGGAAGCTGGTGTGTGTGACTTAGACGCAAAGCTTTGGTCACAATGTTTTTCTCTGTGTGCTATTCTTTCCTTTTTTTTTTAAACCTTCTTTCTTCCTTCCTTCCTTTCTTCCCATGTTCTTTCTGTTATAGGAATGTAACATTATTTCAATGTTTACTTCTTCTTTTTTTCCTTCCCGTCTTTGGGGTTTTTTTTTTCTTTCTTTTCCTTTTCATATTTTACTTTTAGTTCTTCCCTTCTCCCCTTCTTATTTTGTCTTTCTTTCTTTCATTGTAGATGACCTTGCCTCATGCGAGACTGTCCACAAAAGATACGGACCATGTCAGGAAATATTCTGCAGACTCTGTCACTGAGTTTGTTTTGGTGAGTAAACAACAATACTTTACTGTTAAAATAGTAGAATTCAACATTTAGTGTGTAAAAAAAAAAGAGGATGGTGCAAAAATAACTTAATTATGCACAAAGAAATGGGTGTGTTCAGTGGGGTCGGGGGTGGGTGGATGGGTGGTGGGCATATCATAGAACAGTTTGATGTACATTTTGTAAAAAGAAAAAAAAGCAAGAACTTTTTTTTTTAATGTTAAAAACCTTGCTTTGGGTGCTATCTTGAAAATTCTGGACCATAGTTTATGCACAGATTAACAAAAATTAGTCTGTATCTCATTTTAATGCAGATAATGGCATTTAGTGGTGTAAATGAATTTGAATATAAATGATAAGGTTTTTTTAATGGAAGAAACTGTTAGCAATTTAACTTCCATCTTTTTTTAATACAATTAAGCTGAGAAGGGACAATTTTCTGTCAGTGGAAATGCCTGCTTGGTGCATTATGGGTAATCGAACATTGGCCAAGATGGCAGACATAAACTTTCTTAGTAGTTGCAATGCCTTTGGCAGACGTGAGACAAACAAAGTTCATGGAAATACAGTCAGACCCTGCCTAACTGGCTTCCTAACATTGCAGACAACCTGTTCATCCAAAAATAACGTCCAGTTCATGACCAGCACATCAACTCTGAACAGCACTGCAGGCACAACTGGAAACATCTGTGTGATGGAATATGTATTGACTCATTGAGGATAAACTACTGTACTGATCTTAATGAACATTTTAGTTTAAGTTTGACTAACCCACTGAAAAACTAGTTCAAAAGATACAGCTTTTGAGGTAGATTAACCCATTGTAACACTTTGTTTTGAGTTCAAAAGCTACAGCCTTTTAGGTGGACTAACCCACTGTAACTTTACTGCCCTACCTCTTTTCAGTAGTCTTAGTATAAAAGCTGAAGAAAGGATTACAAAAACAAAGTAAAACTCCAGTGTCTCTTGGTGGAAGGTTGTGCAGAGTTAGAAAGTGTATTGACATGCTTTGGTGGAAACCCTTCTTTATGAAAGCAGTTATAGAAGTTTTTTTAATGTTTATTTTCACAGAAGCTGGAACCAGCATGGTCCACGGAGGAAGAAGACCCACCAGATCAGCCCTCAGCTGTCTACAGCACAGTACAGCCCATGTATGACAACACTTCTGGGTCACTGCTGTCTCTGAACACAAGTCACACATGTTATCTTTGTTCTGCTGCCTTTGTGCTGGTCAGCAGATTAGAACTCCACCTAGCATCAGTACATGGAGAGAGACTGCACATGGTGTTACTTGGGTCCTGCACACCTGACAGATGTGATGCTGGTAACTGTAGCAACACATACATTGAGAAAGAGGTAGATAGCCATAGTAGCATAAACAGGACAAAGAAAAATAAAATTGGTGATAATGATGCTGGTGATAAAGATGAAAAGGAAAAGAGTAGACAGCATGTGTGTGATGTTTGCACAAAGTCTTTCACTAAACCCAGTGAACTGAAGAGACACACATTGATTCATAGTGGTGTGAAGGCATTTGTGTGTGATGTGTGTGGTAAGGGTTTTACTCTGGCTTCTAATCTGAAGAAACATAAGGTCACTCACAGTGGTCAGAAAACTTTTGTATGTTATGTGTGCAGTAAGAGTTTTACCGAGGCTGGTGACCTAACAAGACACAAGAGAGTCCACACAGGGGAGAGGCCTTACAAGTGTCCACACTGTGACAGTGATTTTAAAGAGTCAGGTCATTTACAGCTCCACATCAAGTCAGTTCACAAAGGTGCCAGACCCCATGTCTGTGATGTCTGTGAGGCAGCTTTCCCTCAAACTGGCGATTTAACAATGCACATGAGAATTCACAGTGGTGAAAAACCTCATGTGTGTTCAGACTGTGGGAAAGGTTTTGCTCACCCCAGTACTCTTCGAAAACATCGTCTGGTTCACTCTGGAGACAAACCTCACAGCTGTCCTCACTGTCCTGCTGCTTTCAGTCGGTCAGACAATTTGAAGAAACACATATGTAGAAAACACCAGTGACACTGTGCACTGCAGTAACACACACTAAATTCCCAGGAAACTGAGCACTGTAGACATCGTGTTAGTGCTTCAATATTCAATCCAATTCAAAAATCTTTATTACCCATTAAAAAAGAAGTTTGAAATGGAAATTTTTCTTCCACAACATGTGCAGCAGATTGAACTGAAACGAATACATTAAATTAATTACTAAGAGCACACACACACACACACACACACACACACACACACACACACAATATGTACATAATTTGAAAATTATACATAAAATAGATAATTACAAACATCAAACAAATAATTATTGTTTCCAAGGCAATTACAAAATTTTACAATCGCAACCAAACAGTGATACACACACACACACATACGCATGCACACACACACACATACGCATGCACACACACACACATACGCATGCACACACACACACATACGCATGCACACACACATACAGAGGGGGGGGGGGGAGAGAGAGAGAGAGTGCAGTCATCAACATTGATAAATCAATAGCAATGCAGTGGAACCTCCCTTATAAGACCTTCAAAAATCATCCAAAATGAGGTCTTATAAGGGAGGTAATTTTAATACTTACAAAGAAGGGCAATGTCTCAGAGAAGTAGGTCTTATTGTGGGAGGGAGTCTTATAATGGGAGGTCTTATAAGGGAGGTTCTACTGTATCAGGATATATACCTCCTTCACACCTACAATTACACCTACATTATACAGAAATACTTATCAAGCAACAATTCTAAGGGCAATAATTTCCCCATAGCAACACATCACTATCATTGATAGTATCAAATCACCTTCCACCAAGCCCAAACTACAATGTAAACTCAGCTTAACTAATTACCAACATAATTAATTATATTAATAGAAGTTTGAACATAGTTAGTAAGTAGTCATACAAAGTCAAAATTGAATACCCATGGTTTAACCTTTACCGTGCTTCATGGGTCGTCCAAGACCCAGAGACGCACAAATGACTTAATATCTCAGGAACTATTGGGACTGTGATAATAAAATTTTAGGTATTTTTTTACAACATAGTTTGGCATATGTCAGCAAATTTTGGTGCCAATACAGTAGAAACTAAAGTAATAATTATTATATATGTCATTTTAACATACTTCTCCTATGTAAAGCGGGTCACGGAGGACCCATACTTTAAAGAGCAGAAATATGTCACTGCAGTGCATTGAGTATGGGTCGTGGGAGACCCGCGCCATCTGGAGAAGTATAAACGCATGGTGACTCTTTTGACGAGTATGGGTCGTGGAGAACCCGCATCATCTGGAGAGGGATAAATACTGTTAAAATGCATGTAAAAATCTGTGGGTACGAGGAGACCCGCATCATCTGGAGAAGTATAATCACAAGCAACATCTGGTAAAGGTTAAATCTGAGCAATGTCAAACATTTCACACTATTGGGAAAGAGCAAACATCACATGGTAGGATTTAGTTACACAGAAGTTTTGAGAGCAGTGTTGGAGTTGTTCAGGATTGCTATGGTGGATGGAATGAAGGAGTGCTTGTGCTGGGTTTTCTTTGCCAGAGGCGCCCTAAAGTGTCACCCTGAAGGTAGTGTTTGAAAAGACTCATGAAGGGGATGAGTGAGATCCGGAGGATCTTGCCAGCTTTACATCTAGTGAAATCTTTGTAAATGTTTGAGAGTTCTTTTGTGATGAAGGGGATGAGTGGGATCCCGGAGGATCTTGCCAGCTGTGAAATCTTTGTAAATGTTTGAGATGTCATGAAGGGGATGAGTGGGATCCCGGAGGATCTTGCCAGCTTTACGTCTAGTGAAATCTTTGTAAATGTTTGAGAGTTGTTTCTGTTCTTTTAGATGCTTGATTGACAATGCGTGACAGTTGTGCTTTACATCTAACAGTTAGATTTCCATACCAGGCAGTGATAGTGAAGGTAAGAATGCTTTCAATCAATGACATGTACACTATTTCCAAAATACTGTTGTTTACTTGACAATATTTAAGCTTCATGAGAAGAAAAAGCCTTTGGTTTGCCTTTTTGCACACACTATCAACTAAGCTTGTAACTAAGCTTCTTATGTAAAAGAACACCAAGGTGTTTAAAAGTACTGACTTTTTCTACATTTTCACCCTTGATTTTGCATGACCTTGCCAGTGAGGCGTCCTGCACCCGATCCTCTCCAAAGCACAGCTCTTTGGTCTTTTTTATGTTAAGTTCAAGGAAACTTGAGTTAAACCAGGATGTTAGATGGTCTATGAACAAAAAATATAATGATTTGAATGTTTATAGAGAAATGTGCAACGAAGAACATGTCTCGATACTAGTCCTTGACTGGTTTCAGTTTCACCAAGGAAGAGTTTAAAGTGTGTGTTGGAATGTTTGTAGCATGACTCATGTTGCCTGATATTTAAATTGTTCAAAATGTCAACATTTTATTGCAAGTTTGTTAAGATTCACCTGAATGTGTTGGTCACTAAAAAATCAAAAATTTACAGAAAAAAAGAAAGAAAAAAACACACCCTAACAGTGACAATGCATATATATTTACAAGTGTTTACAGTTGAAATTACCAATACATGCATGCACACACAAACACACATCCACACTTGTCTGCACAGTTACTTTACTCCTCCATCCTATGATTTACACTGATGATGAGAACTGAATTCAAAGTGACCTCAATAAACAACCCAACCTAACCAACTAGCCTGCAGTGTGAGTCATAATTTGTGTTTGTCGTTTGATGTTCACCTCTGACCTCTGCTCTGTGTGACAAGGGATCATGGGAGATGATGGGAGAGTGCATCAGTGTGTAAAAAAATTCATCACTTGGAATGGATGGTGTGAGATGATGGGAGAGTGCATCAGTGTGTGAAAAACTTCATTACTTGGGATGGATGGTGTGAGATGATGGGAGAGTGCATCAGTGCGTGAAAAACTTCAGCACTTGGGATGGATGGTGTGAGATGATGGGAGAGTGCATCAGTGTGTGAAAAACTTCATCACTTGGGATTGATGGTGTGAGATGATGGGAGAGTGCATCAGTGTGTGAAAAACTTCATCACTTGGGATGGATGGTGTGAGATGATGGGAGAGTGCATCAGTGTGTCTAGGCCCTTAACTCCAATGGCTTTTATCATTGGCTGACATTAGTTTGGGCCAACAGTAAAGAGAGTACATCAGTGTGTCTAGGCCCTTAACTCCAATGGCTTTTATCATTAGCTGACATTAGTTTGGGCCAACAGTAAAGAGAGAGTGAGAGCTGTAGGACCAGTGATTGTCTACAGCAATGGAAAATCATTGTACAGCTCAGTCTGTTGTGAATGACTATGACTCTCACACTAGGAGGCATTTGCACTGGCTCTTTGTTCCGCAGCCTTAGGGATTTGTTGGCCTTTGGGGATCCTCCCTGTCCTAAAGTCCTCTTGGCTGAGAGAGTGGGGATGTCCCCTGGGAAGGCGTCTCCACAATGAACAATTTCCAGCCAAGCTTTCCAGAATAGCAGTTGCCTCCTCTGCTATCTGCAGGTCATAGTCAGACTGACACAACTGACTAGCACACACACACACACACACACACACACACACACACACACACACACACACACACACACACACACACACACACACACACACACACACACACACACACACACACACACACACCATCAGCACCAACAAACAGAGGCGCAAAACAAAGGGACATCACAAACAGAAAAACAAACACTCAGTAGAATTCTTCAAGCCAAACTTAAGTTCCCATTTTTTATTATTATTAAAGTTTCAAAAGACTTCATGAAAACTAAAATGCAATCAAAATTAAAAGAAAACAAAACCGCAATCAAAATTAAAAGAAAACAATTCCAATAAATCAACAAATCTCAAGCAAAGCCAGTTTAGAAGGAAACAAAACAAAAGAGAACAAATGTAATAAATAAAGTCAGCCCAATTCTCAAACATCACTGGACACCATCCTCAACCACTATCACAACGAGAAAGCACTGACACAAACCAAACCTATATTAAAAGAGATGACATAAAGTCTCTCTCTCTCTCTCTCTCTCTCTCTCTCTCTCTCTCTCTCTCTCTCTCTCTCTCTCTCTCTCTCTCTCTGTCTCACACACACACACACTGTATGTTCACTCAAACAACTTTATCTTTAAGGGCTTAATTAACTGCTCATTGCAGGATCTAGCACAAAGTGTAATTGAATTGTAGATACGGTTATTAAAGAAAACAAAAACTGAATTAACATACTGAAATAGTATATGTATACTGATATACATATAGAGGTTTTATTTCAACAAAATTAATAACAGCAGCAAGTTGAAATTCTTTTCAGTCTTTTGTATTGTTACAATTATAGCCCCGTCGACAACTAAAGCCATGTCAGATAGCCACAGTACACTTATAGTAATCTTAGCCAAGGTTATCTCTTCCGTGAGGATCCAATGTAGTCAATGGTAACATTGCTGTATTGTAACCTGAAGGGTTTGGGGGGTGGGAGTTTGAATCCTGTTCAATCCACTGTGTTGTGTCCTTGGGAAAGACACTTTACTCCCATTGTCCTCACTCCACCCAGGTGTAAATGGAAACCTGACTCGGGTTGGGGGAGGTAAAGACTGTGAAAGGAAAGGGTTGGGCACCGCCTTCCAATACTGAGCCCTAGACACGGTGAATAATCAATGCACTGCCCCTACGATGAATTGGACAGGGGACCTTTACCTTACTTCTTTATTCAATCTCCTATGTATGATTAAAGACACATGAACAACTGGACAGGGGACGTTGACCTCCTGACTTCTTTATTCAATCTTGTCCGTATGATTAACAAGGGCATCGCTGAGCGGCAGCAACGCATTGTGACAATGCAAACCCGGCCAGAGTTATGTCCTCTCCCCCCCACCCCCGAATAAACACACCACTTTCCACCCTTACAGAACGCATAAAATACATAGCCCAAAATTTGAAGCGATTCTGTTCAGTAGTTCACGATACAGCTGAACTTTTATACAAACTTCCTTGCACCATGGTACACCACCACACAAAATTTGAAGCGATTCTGTTCACCAGTTCACGAGATAAAGCTGGGGGAAAATTACATAGCCCAAATAAGGAAATTTCGGTTTTCAAGGTCAAGGTCAGCACGGTGTTGATTAACGAAAGGAAGCTTCCTTTTCAAGCTGTCTACCCCTCTGCCAATTTTAATCAAAATCCAAACAGTAGTTTTTTAAGATAATCGATACACAGACACACACACAAACCAATCGCAATACTTCGGCCTCTGGCCGGGTAAAAACACATGCAGATTCTCATATGTAATCACACACACAATATACAGCGCTGAATCTTGATAGAAATCAAATTGAAGCGCACTCACACGTTAGCACTCATAACGCATTCAAACAAAAACAATACAAAGCGAACACACACGTATCACATAAATGGAATACAGTAGAAACAGACCTAAAGGCAAGAAAGAGAGCAGAGAGTCAATGATAGGGGAACAGGTGGGTTTTGAGATTAGCTTTTGAAAGCAGAGAGGGTCGGTCGCTGACGGAGGGAAAGAGGAAGTTTGTTCCAAGATGTCGGTCCTGAGACAGCAAAAGAGCGCCGACCAACAGTTGAAAGCTTATACCTAGGGATCTGGAGAGAAAGAGGGTAAGAAACTGACTAGAAGGCAGGAGCTGTGCCGGTCGGGGTTTGTCCCCGGTGACTGCTACGGTAGCCGGATTGATCTTGCCTGGATACTATGAAAGAAAGGACTATGGCCAATAAAAAAGACAGGCTGTCATTACCATCAAGACAGCAACTTTAATTCTTTCTGTGTCAGTACCATTAAGACAAAAAATATATAATTTCCTTGTATCATTACCATCAAGACAGAAACTTGTAAAGCCTTAATCAAGTTAATGTCATTAACATCAAGACATTAATTTCAAATCCTTTGTGTCATTACCATCAATTTTATCTCTCAATGCGCTCTCCAAATCCGTTGTGTAGATAGCCTTCACAGGCTCCTACAACGTACTAAATCCAGATCCAGATCCAGAAACTGAATATAAATGGAAATATTGCAAGAGGTAAGGTACACTCATGTACAGTGATTACAGCTGTACAGTGAATACACTAAAGACACATGCACATGTACACTAATCCACATTATAGTAAATACACACATGGGTATTTTGGAGTCACAGGCTTAAACCTCCACTGGGTCATTTCTCTATCTTCCACTGTCCCCTTCTCTAGGATATTAAAATGAACTTTTATCACCGTGATGTGATATGGTTTGTTTTATAAAACCAACTATCCCCTGAAGTCAGAGTGTGTCTGCCCACGTGGTGGGGTAATCAAAAATTGTCATACATGTAATTTTCTCATCCCTAACTGATGCATTTGTACCATAGTGTTCAAGGTATAGGGGGCAGAGCCCTGTCGGACGATTCAGGGGGGGCAAGTTAAGAGAGAGAGATAACGCGACAGACAGTTAAAAAGATAGACAGAGGCAGTTTGAGTCTGATAAGCCTTGTAAAATTATTACATTGCCTTTGTAAACTTCCAAGATAGAACAACCAAGTTCAAAACGCACCAAAAATGAAACTTTTTGTTTTCTTTCTTTTTTTTGATGAACTAAAATAAACTGAAGTTAAGTTTCTGGTAAAATTAAAAATACTGAAATCAGTGTAAAACTGAAAGAGTAGCACCCATGTGTGTGCAGTTTCTTGGGAACCACAGTCTGTGTTATTGCAGTTCACCATGTTACTGATGCTTTCTTTGAACGTGTTTTTTCAAATCCTTTGAATATCTGAAAGCAGCAGGACAGTGAGGACAGCTGTGAGGTTTCTGTCCAGAGTGGATCAGACGATGTCTTTTAGAGTACTGGACTGGGCAAAGCCTTTCCCACAGTCTGAACACACATGAGGTTTTTCTCCAGTGTGGGTCAGACGATGTAGTGTGAGATGATTGGACAGGGCAAAGCCTTTCCCACAGTCTGAACACACATGAGATTTTTCATCTGTGTGCGTCAGGCGATGTTGTGTCAGAGCATTGGACCTGGCAAATAATTTCCCACAGTCGGGACACACATGAGGTTTTTCACCTGTGTGAATTCTTTTGTGCACTGTTAAATTGGAAGTCTTAGAGAAAGCTGCTCCACATAATGTCAGTTCATGAAGGTGCCAGACCCCATGTGTGTGATGTCTGTGGGGCAGCTTTCTCTAAGACTTCCAATTTAACAGTGCACAAAAGAATTCACACAGGTGAAAAACCTCATGTGTGTCCCGACTGTGGGAAATTATTTGCCAGGTCCAATGCTCTGACACAACATCGCCTGACGCACACAGATGAAAAATCTCATGTGTGTTCAGACTGTGGGAAAGGCTTTGCCGCTGTCCAGTAATCTAGCACAACATCGTCTGACCCACACAGGAGAAAAACCTCATGTGTGTTCAGACTGTGGAAAAGGCTTAACCCAGTCCAGTAATCTAGCAAGACATCGTCTGATCCACTCTGGCCAGAAACCCCACAGCTGTCCTCACTGTCCTGCTGCTTTCAGATATTCAAAGGATTTGAAAAAACACGTTCAAAGAAAGCATCAGTAACATGGTGAACTGCAATAACACAGACTGTGGTTCCCAAGAAACTGCACACCTACATGGGTGCTACTCTTTCAGTTTTACACTGATTTCAGTATTTTTAATTTTACCAGAAACTTAACTTCAGTTTTTTTTAATTCATCAAAAAAAAGAATTGAAAAAAAAAGCGATTTTTGGGGCGTTTTGAACTTGGTTGTTCACATCTTGGAAGTTTACAAAGGCAATGTAATAATTTTACAAGGCTTATCAGACTCAAACTGCCTCTGTCTATCTTTTTAACTGTCTGTCTGTCGTTATCTCTCTCTCTAACTTGCCCCCCTGAATCGTCCGACAGGGCTCTGCCCCTATACCTTGAACACTATGGTACAAATGCATCAGTTAGGGATGAGAAAATTACATGTATGACAATTTTTGATTACCCCGCCACGTGGGCAGACACACTCTGACTTCAGGGGATAGTTGGTTTTATAAAACAAACCATATCACATCACGGTGATAAAAGTTCATTTTAATATCCTAGAGAAGGGGACAGTGGAAGATAGAGAAATGACCCAGTGGAGGTTTAAGCCTGTGACTCCAAAATACCCATGTGTGTATTTACTATAATGTGGATTAGTGTACATGTGCATGTGTCTTTAGTGTATTCACTGTACAGCTGTAATCACTGTACATGAGTGTACCTTACCTCTTGCAATATTTCCATTTATATTCAGTTTCTGGATCTGGATCTGGATTTAGTACGTTGTAGGAGCCTGTGAAGGCTATCTACACAACGGATTTGGAGAGCGCATTGAGAGTTAAAATTGATGGTAATGACACAAAGGATTTGAAATTAATGTCTTGATGTTAATGACATTAACTTGATTAAGGCTTTACAAATTTCTGTCTTGATGGTAATGACACAAGGAAATTAAAATTTCTGTCTTGATGGTACTGACACAGAAAGAGTTAAAGTTGCTGTCTTGATGGTAATGACAGCCTGTCTTTTTATTGGCCATAGTCCTTTCTTTCATAGTATCCAGGCAAGACCAATCCGGCTACCGTAGCGGTCACCGGGGACAAACCCCGACCGGCACAGCTCCTGCTTCTAGTCAGTTTCTTACCCTCTTTCTCTCCAGATCCCTAGGTATAAGCTTTCAACTGTTGGTCGGCGCTCTTTTGCTGTCTCAAGACCAACCTCCTGGAACAAACTTCCTCTTTCCCTCCGTCAGCGACCGACCTTCTCTGCTTTCAAATCTAATTTCAAAACCCACCTGTTCCCCTATCATTGACTCTCTGCTCTCTTTCTTGCCTTTAGGTCTGTTTCTACTGTATTCCATTTATGTCATACGTGTGTGTTCGCTTTGTATTGCGTTTTTTGTTTGAATGCGTTATGAGTGCTAACGTGTGTGTGCGCTTTGAATTTGATTTCTATCAAGATTCAGCGCTGTATATTGTGTGTGTGATTACATATGAGAATCTGCATGTGTTTTTACCCGGCCAGAGGCCGAGGTATTGCGATTGGTTTGTGTGTGTGTCTGTGTATCGATTATCTTAAAAAAAACTACTGTTTGGATTTTGATTAAAATTGGCAGAGGAGTAGACAGCTTGAAAAGGAAGCTTCCTTTCGTTAATCAACACCGTGCTGACCTTGACCTTGAAAACCGAAATTTCCTTATTTGGGCTATGTAATTTCCCCCCAGCTTTATCTCGTGAACTAGTGAACAGAATCGCTTCAAATTTTGTGTGGTGGTGTACCATGGTGCAAGGAAGTTTGTATAAAAGTTCAGCTGTATCGTGAACTACTGAACAGAATCGCTTCAAATTTTGGGCTATGTATTTTATGCGTTCTGTAAGGGTGGAAAGTGGTGTGTTTATTGGGGGGGGGAGGGGGGGAGAGGACATAACTCTGGCCGGGTTTGCATTGTCACAATGTGTTGCTGCCGCTCAGCGATGCCCTTGTTAATCATACGGACAAGATTGAATAAAGAAGTCAGGAGGTCAACGTCCCCTGTCCAGTTGTTCATGTGTCTTTAATCATACATAGGAGATTGAATAAAGAAGTAAGGTAAAGGTCCCCTGTCCAATTCATCGTAGGGGCAGTGCATTGATTATTCACCGTGTCTAGGGCTCAGTATTGGAAGGCGGTGCCCAACCCTTTCCTTCCACAGTCTTTACCTCCCCCAACCCGAGTCAGGTTTCCATTTACACCTGGGTGGATTGAGGATAATGGGAGTAAAGTGTCTTTCCTGAGAACACAACACAGTGGATTGAACAGGATTCAAACTCCCACCCCCCAAACCCTTCAGGTTACAATACAGCAATGTTACCATTGACTACATTGGATCCTCACGGAAGAGATAACCTTGGCTAAGATACTATAAGTGTACTGTGGCTATCTGACATGGCTTTAGTTGTCGACGGGGCTATAATTGTAACAATACAAAAGACTGAAAAGAATTTCAACTTGCTGCTGTTATTAATTTTGTTGAAATAAAACCTCTATATGTATATCAGTATACATATACTATTTCAGTATGTTAATTCAGTTTTTGTTTTCTTTAATAACCGTATCTACAATTCAATTACACTTTGTGCTAGATCCTGCAATGAGCAGTTAATTAAGCCCTTAAAGATAAAGTTGTTTGAGTGAACATACAGTGTGTGTGTGTGTGTGAGAGAGAGAGAGAGAGAGAGAGAGAGAGAGAGAGAGAGAGAGAGAGAGAGAGAGAGAGAGAGAGAGAGACTTTATGTCATCTCTTTTAATATAGGTTTGGTTTGTGTCAGTGCTTTCTCGTTGTGATAGTGGTTGAGGATGGTGTCCAGTGATGTTTGAGAATTGGGCTGACTTTATTTATTACATTTGTTCTCTTTTGTTTTGTTTCCTTCTAAACTGGCTTTGCTTGAGATTTGTTGATTTATTGGAATTGTTTTCTTTTAATTTTGATTGCGGTTTTGTTTTCTTTTAATTTTGATTGCATTTTAGTTTTCATGAAGTCTTTTGAAACTTTAATAATAATAAAAAATGGGAACTTAAGTTTGGCTTGAAGAATTCTACTGAGTGTTTGTTTTTCTGTTTGTGATGTCCCTTTGTTTTGCGCCTCTGTTTGTTGGTGTGTGATGGTGTGTGTGTTGTGTGTGTGTGTGTGTGTGTGTGTGTGTGTGTGTGTGTGTGTGTGTGTGTGTGGTGTGGTGTGTGTGTGTGTGGTGTTGTGTGTGTGTGTGTAGTCAGTTGTGTCAGTCTGACTATGACCTGCAGATAGCAGAGGAGGCAACTGCTATTCTGGAAAGCTTGGCTGGAAATTGTTCATTGTGGAGACACCTTCCCAGGGGACATCCCCACTCTCTCAGCCAAGAGAACTTTAGGACAGGGAGGATCCCCAAAGGCCAACAAATCCCCAAGGCTGCGGAACAAAGAGCCAGTGCAAATGCCTCCTAGTGTGAGAGTCATAGTCATTCACAACAGACTGAGCTGTACAATGATTTTCCATTGCTGTAGACAATCACTGGTCCTACAGCTCTCACTCTCTCTTTACTGTTGGCCCAAACTAATGTCAGCCAATGATAAAAGCCATTGGAGTTAAGGGCCTAGACACACTGATGTACTCTCTTTACTGTTGGCCCAAACTAATGTCAGCCAATGATAAAAACCATTGGAGTTAAGGGCCTAGACACACTGATGCACTCTCCCATCATCCCACACCATCCATCCCAAGTGATGAAGTTTTTCACACACTGATGCACTCTCCCATCATCTCACACCATCCATCCCAAGTGATGAAGTTTTTCACACACTGATGCACTCTCCCATCATCTCACACCATCCATCCCAAAGTGATGAAGTTTTTCACACACTGATGCACTCTCCCATCATCTCACACCATCCATCCCAAGTAATGAAGTTTTTCACACACTGATGCACTCTCCCATCATCTCACACCATCCATTCCAAGTGATGAATTTTTTTACACACTGATGCACTCTCCCATCATCTCCCATGATCCCTTGTCACACAGAGCAGAGGTCAGAGGTGAACATCAAACGACAAACACAAATTATGACTCACACTGCAGGCTAGTTGGTTAGGTTGGGTTGTTTATTGAGGTCACTTTGAATTCAGTTCTCATCATCAGTGTAAATCATAGGATGGAGGAGTAAAGTAACTGTGCAGACAAGTGTGGATGTGTGTTTGTGTGTGCATGCATGTATTGGTAATTTCAACTGTAAACACTTGTAAATATATATGCATTGTCACTGTTAGGGTGTGTTTTTTTCTTTCTTTTTTTCTGTAAATTTTTGATTTTTTAGTGACCAACACATTCAGGTGAATCTTAACAAACTTGCAATAAAATGTTGACATTTTGAACAATTTAAATATCAGGCAACATGAGTCATGCTACAAACATTCCAACACACACTTTAAACTCTTCCTTGGTGAAACTGAAACCAGTCAAGGACTAGTATCGAGACATGTTCTTCGTTGCACATTTCTCTATAAACATTCAAATCATTATATTTTTTGTTCATAGACCATCTAACATCCTGGTTTAACTCAAGTTTCCTTGAACTTAACATAAAAAAGACCAAAGAGCTGTGCTTTGGAGAGGATCGGGTGCAGGACGCCTCACTGGCAAGGTCATGCAAAATCAAGGGTGAAAATGTAGAAAAAGTCAGTACTTTTAAACACCTTGGTGTTCTTTTACATAAGAAGCTTAGTTACAAGCTTAGTTGATAGTGTGTGCAAAAAGGCAAACCAAAGGCTTTTTCTTCTCATGAAGCTTAAATATTGTCAAGTAAACAACAGTATTTTGGAAATAGTGTACATGTCATTGATTGAAAGCATTCTTACCTTCACTATCACTGCCTGGTATGGAAATCTAACTGTTAGATGTAAAGCACAACTGTCACGCATTGTCACCATTAAAAGAACAGAAACAACTCTCACTATCACTGCACTGGTATGGAAATCTAACTGTTAGATGTAAAGCACAACTGTCACGCATTGTCAATCAAGCATCTAAAAGAACAGAAACAACTCTCAAACGTTTACAAAGATTTCACTAGATGTAAAGCTGGCAAGATCCTCCGGGATCTCACTCATCCCCTTCATGAGTCTTTTCAAACACTACCTCAAGGGTGACACTTTAGGGCGCCTCTGGCAAAGAAAACCCAGCACAAGCACTCCTTCATTCCATCCACCATAGCAATCCTGAACAACTCCCAACACTGCTCTCAAAACTTCTGTGTAACTAAATCCTACCATGTGATGTTTGCTCTTTCCCAATAGTGTGAAATGTTTGACATTGCTCAGATTTAACCTTTACCAGATGTTGCTTGTGATTATACTTCTCCAGATGATGCGGGTCTCCTCGTACCCACAGATTTTTACATGCATTTTAACAGTATTTATCCCTCTCCAGATGATGCGGGTTCTCCAGGACCCATACTCGTCAAAAGAGTCACCATGCGTTTATACTTCTCCAGATGGCGCGGGTCTCCCACGACCCATACTCAATGCACTGCAGTGACATATTTCTGCTCTTTAAAGTATGGGTCCTCCGTGACCCACTTTACATAGGAGAAGTATGTTAAAATGACGTATCTAATTATTACTTTAGTTTTTACTGTATTGGCACCAAAATTTGCTGACATATGCCAAACTATGTTTTTTAAAAAATACCTAAAATTTTATTATCATAGTCCCAATAGTTCCTGAGATATTAAGTCATTTGTGCGTCTCTGGGTCTTGGACGACCCATGAAGCACGGTAAAGGTTAAACCATGGGTATTCAATTTTGACTTTGTATGACTACTTACTAACTATGTTCAAACTTCTATTAATATAATTAATTATGTTGGTAATTAGTTAAGCTGAGTTTACATTGTAGTTTGGGCTTGGTGGAAGGTGATTTGATACTATCAATGATAGTGATGTGTTGCTATGGGGAAATTATTGCCCTTAGAATTGTTGCTTGATAAGTATTTCTGTATAATGTAGGTGTAATTGTATGTGTGAAGGAGGTATATATCCTGATACAGTAGAACCTCCCTTATAAGACCTCCCATTATAAGACTCCCTCCCATATAAGACCTACTTATCTGAGACATTGCCCTTCTTTGTAAGTATTAAAATTACCTCCCTTATAAGACCTCATTTTGGATGATTTTTGAAGGTCTTATAAGGGAGGTTCCACTGCATTGCTATTGATTTATCAATGTTGATGACTGCACTCTCTCTCTCTCCCCCCCCCCCCCTCTGTATGTGTGTGTGCATGCGTATGTGTGTGTGTGTGCATGTGTGTGCGTGTGTGTGTGTGCATGCGTATGTGTGTGTGTGTGCATGCGTGTGTGTGTGTGTGTATCACTGTTTGGTTGCGATTGTAAAATTTTGTAATTGCCTTGGAAACAATAATTATTTGTTTGATGTTTGTAATTATCTATTTTATGTATAATTTTCAAATTATGTACATATTGTGTGTGTGTGTGTGTGTGTGTGTGTGTGTGTGTGTGTGTGTGTGCTCTTAGTAATTAATTTAATGTATTCGTTTCAGTTCAATCTGCTGCACATGTTGTGGAAGAAAAATTTCCATTTCAAACTTCTTTTTTAATGGGTAATAAAGATTTTTGAATTGGATTGAATATTGAAGCACTAACACGATGTCTACAGTGCTCAGTTTCCTGGGAATTTAGTGTGTGTTACTGCAGTGCACAGTGTCACTGGTGTTTTCTACATATGTGTTTCTTCAAATTGTCTGACCGACTGAAAGCAGCAGGACAGTGAGGACAGCTGTGAGGTTTCTCTCCAGAGTGAATCAGACGATGTTTTGCTAGAGTACTGGGGGGCAAAACCTTTCCCACAGTCTGAACACACATGAGGTTTTTCACCACTGTGAATTCTCATGTGCATTGTTAAATCGCCAGTTTGAGGGAAAGCTGCCTCACAGACATCACAGACATGGGGTCTGGCACCTTTGTGAACTGACTTGATGTGGAGCTGTAAATGACCTGACTCTTTAAAATCACTGTCACAGTGAGGACACTTGTAAGACCTCTCCCCTGTGTGGACTCTCTTGTGTCTTGTTAGGTCACCAGCCTCGGTAAAACTCTTACTGCACACATAACATACAAAAGTTTTCTGACCACTGTGAGTGACCTTATGTTTCTTCAGATTAGAAGCCAGAGTAAAACCCTTACCACACACATCACACACAAATGCCTTCACACCACTATGAATCAATGTGTGTCTCTTCAGTTCACTGGGTTTAGTGAAAGACTTTGTGCAAACATCACACACATGCTGTCTACTCTTTTCCTTTTCATCTTTATCACCAGCATCATTATCACCAATTTTATTTTTCTTTGTCCTGTTTATGCTACTATGGCTATCTACCTCTTTCTCAATGTATGTGTTGCTACAGTTACCAGCATCACATCTGTCAGGTGTGCAGGACCCAAGTAACACCATGTGCAGTCTCTCTCCATGTACTGATGCTAGGTGGAGTTCTAATCTGCTGACCAGCACAAAGGCAGCAGAACAAAGATAACATGTGTGACTTGTGTTCAGAGACAGCAGTGACCCAGAAGTGTTGTCAGACATGGGCTGTACTGTGCTGTAGACAGCTGAGGGCTGATCTGGTGGGTCTTCTTCCTCCGTGGACCATGCTGGTTCCAGCTTCTGTGAAAATAAACATTAAAAAAACTTCTATAACTGCTTTCATAAAGAAGGGTTTCCACCAAAGCATGTCAATACACTTTCTAACTCTGCACAACCTTCCACCAAGAGACACTGGAGTTTTTCTTTGTTTTTGTAATCCTTTCTTCAGCTTTTATACTAAGACTACTGAAAAGAGGTAGGGCAGTAAAGTTACAGTGGGTTAGTCCACCTAAAAGGCTGTAGCTTTTGAACTCAAAACAAAGTGTTACAATGGGTTAATCTACCTCAAAAGCTGTATCTTTTGAACTAGTTTTTCAGTGGGTTAGTCAAACTTAAACTAAAATGTTCATTAAGATCAGTACAGTAGTTTATCCTCAATGAGTCTATACATATTCCATCACACAGATGTTTCCAGTTGTGCCTGCAGTGCTGTTCAGAGTTGATGTGCTGGTCATGAACTGGACGTTATTTTTGGATGAACAGGTTGTCTGCAATGTTAGGAAGCCAGTTAGGCAGGGTCTGACTGTATTTCCATGAACTTTGTTTGTCTCACGTCTGCCAAAGGCATTGCAACTACTAAGAAAGTTTATGTCTGCCATCTTGGCCAATGTTCGATTACCCATAATGCACCAAGCAGGCATTTCCACTGACAGAAAATTGTCCCTTCTCAGCTTAATTGTATTAAAAAAAGATGGAAGTTAAATTGCTAACAGTTTCTTCCATTAAAAAAACCTTATCATTTATATTCAAATTCATTTACACCACTAAATGCCATTATCTGCATTAAAATGAGATACAGACTAATTTTTGTTAATCTGTGCATAAACTATGGTCCAGAATTTTCAAGATAGCACCCAAAGCAAGGTTTTTAACATTAAAAAAAAAAGTTCTTGCTTTTTTTTCTTTTTACAAAATGTACATCAAACTGTTCTATGATATGCCCACCACCCATCCACCCACCCCCGACCCCACTGAACACACCCATTTCTTTGTGCATAATTAAGTTATTTTTGCACCATCCTCTTTTTTTTTTACACACTAAATGTTGAATTCTACTATTTTAACAGTAAAGTATTGTTGTTTACTCACCAAAACAAACTCAGTGACAGAGTCTGCAGAATATTTCCTGACATGGTCCGTATCTTTTGTGGACAGTCTCGCATGAGGCAAGGTCATCTACAATGAAAGAAAGAAAGACAAAATAAGAAGGGGAGAAGGGAAGAACTAAAAGTAAAATATGAAAAGGAAAAGAAAGAAAAAAAACCCCCCAAAGACGGGAAGGAAAAAAAGAAGAAGTAAACATTGAAATAATGTTACATTCCTATAACAGAAAGAACATGGGAAGAAAGGAAGGAAGGAAGAAAGAAGGTTTAAAAAAAAAAGGAAAGAATAGCACACAGAGAAAAACATTGTGACCAAAGCTTTGCGTCTAAGTCACACACACCAGCTTCCAGTAAATCTTGTACTGCTGCAATAACATGTCATTACGCTAAAGCAAGAAGTATATGATCTAAACTGAAACTGTGAAAGTACAGATTTGTTAAATCTCTTGTTACCAATACACAGTTTAAATCCTGATTATGCTGCTTCCAATTTAACAAGCACAGAGGTTAACTTCTTCTTCTTCTGCGTTCTCAGGCCATATGGCCATAATGGGTAAGGAACATATGTGTCCGTTTTTTAGTTTTCACTGGTCTCCCCGCTGCGTACAGCCGACACATTCCGATTTCGGAGGAGCTCAAAGGAGAAAAATTATTTGGAAGATTTTTTTTATGAAAAAAGGCAGGAGAATGGGCCAATAAGTCAGAAAGATAGTAGATGATAGAAAGCAGAGGGAAAAGGCAGAGTCAAAGAGAGTGGCAGAATAGAGGAAGTTACAAGCACAGAACTTCCAGAAGGTGTTGGAACTATTTTTACAAAAGATCCCCTGATATCCCCATGGGGAGTACAGAGGTTAACAATTTCTCTCCCCTCCCCCCTCTCTCCTTCCCATCCCCAATTTCTACTTATGAACGAAGAATTCACAACAGAGGAATTCCAGAAAATCCCGTTTACCTGTCTGTCACTACTCCCAGTCCACTCATGGAATGGCAGAGGCTCTCCATGAACTGACGCCAGGTGAAGTTCCAAACTGCTGACCAGCACAAAGGCAGCAGAACAATGCTGACACACACGACCTCTTTTCAAAAACAGCAGTGGCCCAGAAATGTTGTCAGACATGGGCTGTACTGTGCTGTAGACAGCTGAGGGCTGATCTGGTGAGTCTTCCTCCATGGACCATGCTGGTTCCTGCTTCTGTTTAAGAAAGAGAATATTGCCTTTAAATTTTTCTAACATAGAAAGTTGCCACAACTTCTTCTTCTTGTGTTCCCAGGCCATATGGCCATAATGGATAAGGTACGTATGTGTCAGGTTTTCAGTTTTCACTGGTCTCCCTGCTACGTACAGCTGATACATTCCGATTTCGGAGGAGCTTAAAGGAGAAAAATTATTTGGAAGATTGTTTTTGAAAAAAGGCAGGAGAATGGGCCAATAAGTCA
This sequence comes from Phymorhynchus buccinoides, assembly GCA_017654935.2. Lineage (NCBI taxonomy): Eukaryota > Metazoa > Mollusca > Gastropoda > Neogastropoda > Raphitomidae > Phymorhynchus > Phymorhynchus buccinoides. The sequence continues at coordinate 759,488 of CM065709.1, forward strand.
GAAAGATAGTAGATGATAGAAAGCAAATGGAAAAGGCAGAGTCAAAGAGAGTGACAGATTAGAGGACGTTACAAGCACAGAACTTCCAGAAGGTGGGGGAACTATTTATACAAAAGATCCCCCCGGTATCCTCACGGAGGGCTTGCCCCAGTAAGAAAAGGGAAAAAAACATCATTGCAATTATAGAAGAGAAAATTAATAACAGTTGCATCATGTTGCATGATATCACGAGCAAAAGAGGCCCGTAGGAATCAACGGGATAAACGTTCTGAGCAGTTAAAGAGGTTCTCAGGAATGAACAGTAGTTGAAACTTCTCTAAATACAGAAACCAAAGAGTTAATTAGAAATAAGGCCTGGAAGGGTTAAGAAAAAAAAAAGAGATGAAATTTACTGACCACCACAACACCACTGTCCATCCAAGGTGTACAGTCTCCTTCTATGACCTCTTCTTCAACTCCGTCCATTGTGTCTGCAGTTCAGGTTCCTTGCACTGGTCTGTAACAAAGTAGTAAAGAAACTGTGGTTTGACACACACATAACAGCAGGGATTATTCTTAGCACCGGTCATCAGTCATTGACTGATAAAATTTTGAAATGACCTATTGTTTATGCAGGCAAGAGGAGGTCATTTGACTTATTATGTTTACTTCATGTCTGTTAGCAAATTTACGGATTTTGATGTGAGCTGCAACTGATTCCATAGAAAAGGAGAAATGAAAGAAAATTACAGGTTTTTACTTCAGGTTTCAGGGCTCCCAGGGACCCCCATTTGGGGGTCTATGAAGCACTAGAATTCTAAAGGACCCTCTAAAAGAATGTGTAGGGAAGCACTACACAAATTCTTTTTAGCATTCGCAATGCCACTGGGACCCACTACCTCTCCTCTAGGACCCTCTATACTGTAAGTGAAGGAGTCCCTGTTTGTGCGGGACGATTGGGAGCCCTGGGTTTATACATAGGGAAGTGGTAGATCAGACTTTTTTTATATATATATAGACTTTATATAGAAAAACTCTCTACACCGATTGGTTTCCCCACAACAAACCACTACAAAAACAAAGTCAGAGGCAAAATTGTGGTCTAAGGGAGCGAAGCGAGTTTAGAAGTGACCAAGATATGGTGTGCACACAGATTTACTTCCCTTGAAGCAAATTGACAGCTATTAACTCTGCACATATATATGGCTGGAACAACCTGAATTAGTTAAGTTGGCTTCTACTTTTTTCAATGGTGCAACCCTGAATCACAAAAGATCTGTTTAGATGGCACATTTGAAGATTTACACACACACACACACACACACAGACATACACACACACACACTAAAAGGAGAGTGAATAATCACAAATGCATGCTTTGTCAGTTTGTGCATCTATTGTACATTCTCAGTTCTTTTGAAAAGTAAAACGTTCACAAGATTTTCTTTTTTCAACGAAATGAAACTAAAAGGATAATAGTCAACTTCATGCAAGTTATATGGTTGTATTTCCACATTTATGACCGTCATGGGACAGTTTAACCCTTTCCCCGCCAATGTCGCATTTATGCACCACAATGGTTTAACACCCATGTCACTAAAAGGCATCAAATCAGGGCCTGTTATCTGAAGATCATACATTTTCTTAATTTTGGGAGGTAAGGATAAACCTTACTTTATATATATTTCTCTACCTAGCTAAATTTAAGGGTATTTTTTTGGTGGAGAAATG
>CM065709.1:761697-789003 GCA_017654935.2 Phymorhynchus buccinoides
TTTTGCCGACTTCCGTTTCTGTGTTTGGCCAATTCTTCGCCGAAAACTGGTAGAATTAAGCTCTACAACGATGCTTTTTTACATCCAATGAAGGGTTATGGCATCTGTTGGACGGTATCTCGGACGATAACAGGATTTTGATTTTTAACGCGAGTATTCGTCGTATCGGCGGCTCGTGACCACTTTCGATGTTGTGACTCACAGTAGACTTAAAAAAAAAAAAAAAAAAAAAAAAAAAACAAAAAAAAAAAAAAAAAAAAAAAAAAAAATATATGAACACGGCAATCGTTGCCTCTCTTCTCACAGGCGATTTTAACACTTTCGATGTGTGACACTACTGTATAGGGCGCCCTCGTTTATTATTAGGCACATAGGTCGAAATTGGAGAAAAAAAATATCGCTTTATAGTCCGAAAAATACGGTACTCACTGCCATACCACCAGGACAGTATTTTAAACTCACTGTCATACCATCAGGACAGTACAAGTAATTAAATTCGCAAAGCGCTCTCCCCTTTCCGTTGAGTTAATAGCCTTCATAGGCTCCTTCAACGTATTAAATACAGATACAGATACAGAAAAATAAGACAATCCCCAGCATAACTATGCCTAGCGTAACAACATTTTGATGTAGTCTTGGTGTCAGTTCTGGTCTATGTCAATTTATCTGACATAGCCTTAACCCTTTCGGATCACCACCAATGTTGCATTTTTGCACCAAAATGGCTTAACACCCATGCCACTAAAAGGCATCAAATCTGGACCTATTATCTGAAGACATTTTTATGTAGTCTTGGTGTCAGTTCTAGCCGATGTCAATTGATCTGACATAGCCTTAACCCTTTCGGATCACCACCAATGTTGCATTTTTGCACCACAATGGCTTACCACACATGTCACTAAAAGGCATCCAATCTGGACCTATTATCCGAAGACCCTATTTTTTTTACTTTGGGAGGTAAGGATAGGCCTATTAAATGTTATACATGTCACAGAGGAATTCCCAATATTGCAGATTTTTTTCCTTCTCTACCCAGTTAAGTTTAATGGTATTTTTTGGATGAAAAATGTCTGGCGGCGAAGGGGTTAAGCTCCAGTTTGGGTCAATAGTAAGGTACCATAATGACAGTTACCTGGAAATGGATATCTACAGCAGCGGAACATTTGCTACAGGTTATTAATACTTTGTGATAATCTATGATTTCAACACTGGGAGGCATTTGCCTTGGGTCTTATTGCTGCTTCGTCTGTAAAGCCAACTGTCCTAAAGTCCTCAATCGTGGCTGTAAGAGTGGGAATGTTGCCTGGGCAAGCTATCTTCATACAATAATAAAGCCCAATTTTCCAGAATAGTTGTTGCATCCTTGGCTATCTTGAAGTCACATGCGGACAATTTACTGACTAGGAAACTGCGGGGGTGGTGGTGGTAAACTTATGGGTTGTCTATTTCGCGGGTGTTATTTTGAACAAAATATGTTCACATCTTTCTTTCTGTCCATCTGTCTGTCTATCTTCTTCTCTCTCTCTGTCTATCTCTCCCTCTTTCTCTCAAACATAGTGGGTTATTAGCTGGCATCCATGTACATGCGTACATATACACAGCCATGCACAGGGACACCACACACACTTACCTACCCACAAGCCTATTTTTTATTTACTTAGAAAATGTATGTAGCGCATAGTCTTGAAGCTTTACAACATTACTTGTATGCCTGTCACACATGCGCGCATACAGACGCACGCACACATTGTGCATGCATGTAGGCCTACACACACACACAGAGTGACACACACACCACACACACACACAAGCGTTAGTATTTCCAAGATATGACAGCACCGTCAGGAATGTATTGAAAATTATATGTATATAGGGTGTTTTCCGGGTGATCTTGACATGTTTCTTGCAAAAACTCATCCGTCTGAGTGCCCCTTTAAAGAAGAGAAAGAGTAAGGGATTGTTTAAAAAAAAAAGCAATAATAACTTTTTTTTATCTTTACAGATGTCCTTGCCATCTGAGAGACTGTCTACAGAAGAGACGGACCATGTCAGGACATTATCTGCAGACTCAGCTGTTGAGTTTGTCCTAGTAAGTCTTTCTTTGTTTAAATAGTGTAATTTTAAGATTTGGCGTATGTTGAAAAGATACATGTACAATTGATATCAAAGTTTGGATTGGTGTTCATGTTTTCAACTTTTGAATTTGTTTATTTGTTTTGAGCATTGTTTATTTGTTTTGAGCAATTTATAATTCTGCATTCCTTTGCAGGAGGATTTTTTTAATACCACTACTGTAAAATCTGGAATATCTTGACACACATATCTTATGTATTTGTCTGTCTGTCTGTCTGTCTGGCTCCCCCACTGTTCATTTATGAAATTAGATGCATTGAGGTCTCCACAGCTTGAAGTGCTTTCTCTGAGAAAGTACAGCATGTCCACCAGTTCATGGGGCACAGGCACTGCTAATCCATTGTTGTGGGGTGGAATGAGTTAAAAGCTATTTCAACACTTGCTATGTTTGTTTTCACAGAAGCTGGAACCTGCATGGTCCATGGAGGAAGACTCACCAGATCAGCCCTCAGCTGTCTACAGCACAGCACAGCCCATGTCTGACAACACTTCACTGCTGTCTCTGGACTCAAAGCACCCGTGCTGCCTTTGTCCTGCTGCCTTTGTGCTGATCAGCAGTTTGGAACTCCACCTGGCGTCAGTTCATGGAGAGAAACTGCACATGGTGTTGCCTGGGTCCTCCACACCTGACAGATGTGATGCTGGTAACTGTAGCAATGCAGACATAGATAAGGAGGTAGATAGTAGCCTTGGCAACACGAAGATGACCACAAACCAGACAAGTAGACTGTCTTTCTGTATACTTAGCCACCTACAAAACCACAAAATGACCTATAGTGGTGGTAAGACATTTGTGTGTGATGTGTGTGGTAAGAGTTTTATCCGGGCTGCTCACCTGGAGAAACACAGGCGAGTCCACACAGGGGAGAGGCCTTACAAGTGTCCACACTGTGACAGTGGTTTCAAGAGGTCAGATACTTTACAGCTCCACATCAGGTCAGTTCATGAAGGTGCCAGACCCCATGCCTGCGATGTCTGTGGGGTGTCGTTCTCTAGGACTGGCATTTAACAGTGCACAGGAGAATTCACACAGGTGAAAAACCCCATGTGTGTTCAGACTGTGGGAAAGCTTTTGTCAGGCCCTGTGCTCTAGCAAAACATCGTCTGACCCACACTAGTAAAAAGACTGACCCTTGTTCCGGCAGTAAGAAAGATTTTGCTCAGACCAGTTCTGTAGCGCGTCACCGAAGGAGTCACTCAGGTGATAAAAAACACGTGTGTTCAGACTGTGGGAAAAGCTTTTCCCAGTCCTGTAATCTAGCACAACATCGTCTGACCCACACTGGAGAAAAACCCCATGTGTGTACAGACTGTGGGAGAGGTTTTGCCCAGTCCGGTCATCTTGCAAACCACCGTTTGACGCACACTGGACAAAAACCTCACAGCTGTCCTCACTGCCCTTCTGCGTTTAAACGGTCAGATGATTTGAAGAGACACGTGCAAAGACTGCATCAATAAAATGTGCGATTATGTTATAAAACTTTCAAGGAACACTCAAAAAGATAATACCGTATTTTTCAGACTAATAAATTGCACCTTAGTATAAGGCGCACCCCCAAACTTTTTTCACAAAATTAAGATTTTGTTGTTACGTTTTTTTACAGTCATATTATAAGGCACAGGGGTCTTAATCTGGGGGGGGGAGTATCGCCTTATAGTCAGAAAAAGATCAAATATGAAATAGTGAGGCAAGAGAGATGAATGTGGAAATATTTGTGTGCTTCTACATGCTGCATATGTGTGAAAGCATTCATCCACATAGTGAGGATGAACTTAGGTCTGTATTGTTGTGGCAGCTACTTTCATTTTGCTAGGCGAATAGGTGCCATAAATAACTTTGGTAAAAAGGGAGTTAATTACGAGAGTTCCTTCCCCTTATTCATTTCACAGAAAAATATGGTAACAAGGGCGTCGCCGAGCGGCAGACATGTCCGTCACCAGCAATGCCACGCACTTGCGACACCCCGTCGAGTGTCACATCCTGACACAAAATTGCAAGGGATTCTGTCTTCTAGTTCACGAGATACAGCTTGAAGAAGAAATACATAGCGCAAAGAAGGAAATTTCGGTTTTCAAGGTCAAACTTCAAGGTCAAGGTCAGCATGGCGATAATTTATGCTGGGATGTTTTCTACTCTAGGGTATACAGTATACAATCTGAAGCGCTTCTGTCAAGCACAAATGTGGAAAATAAAGCTTAAAACCCAATTTGTAGACCCCTACCACATTCAAGGCCTACCGATCTCCCGGACCGTGACGTTGACCTTGATCGGTATGCCACCATCAGAACGGGCATAAGCCAAAGTACCTACATGCCAAATTTGAAGACTCTAACACCAACGGTGTGGGAGTTATGTCCCCTTAAAGATTTTCGGTTTTCAAGGTCGTAAGCCAAGGTCAAGGTCACGACGGCGAAACATTTTGCGCGGATGCCTTCCTCTCATGGTGACACACCACCACACAAAATTTGACGCGATTCGGTCAAGCGGTTCAGGGAGATATCCTTGGGACAGACAGAAAAACAAACAAACAAAAAAACGAACCAGCCCATGCAAAGTCCGATCACCTATTTTGACGGACAAATACAAACCAGACGACCACAAAGTCCGATCACCTATGGTGACGGACAAAAACAAAAATACAAACCAGACCACTGCAAAGTCCCATCACCTACGGTGACGGACAATTATGCTACGGCGTGTCGCAAGTGCGTGGCATTGCTGGTGACGGACATGTCTGCCGCTCACCGTTTCCCGTTCCCCATGCCGTAATGGCCGAGTGTCTTACAGGTTGCTTTGATCTTCTATCGCCTCCCCTCTGGGTGGGCTCTCTGTGTATGTTTGTCTGTCTGTGTCTCTCTCTCTCGCTTTCTGTCTCTGTCCCCCCCCCCCCCTCTCTCTCTCTGCCTGCCTTTGTCTGTAGGGCCTATGTCTCGCTGTCTGTCTGTCTCTCTCTCTCTCTCTCTCTCTCTCTGTCTTTGTCTATCTCTCTCTATGTGTCTCATGTATCTGTATGCCATATGTGTCTCTCTTTCTCTGTGTCTCTGTCTCTCTCTCTGTCTGCCTCTGTGCCTGCTCCGGGGCGGAGGACGTTAAACAAATTTTTATTCATCCAACTGGAACAGCAGTTGTTCTCTTTGCTCTCTGTCTATGTCTCTCTCTGTCTTTCTTTGTGTGTGTCTTTGTCTGTCTGTCTGTCTGTCTCTCTCTCACCCTCTCTTTCTCTCTCTCTGGAGGACGTTAAACACATTTTCATTCATCCACATCCTGACACAACATTTGAAGAGCTTATGTCTTGTAGTTCACGAGATACAGCTTGGACAATAATATATAGCGCAAAGAAGGAAATTTCGGTTTTCAAGGTCACACGTCAAGGTCAAGGTCAGCATGGCGATAATTTATGCTCGGATGTTTTCTACTCTAGGGTATACAGTGCCAGACACAATATGAAGCGCTTCTGTTAAGTACAAATGTGGAAAATATGGCTTAAAACCCAATTTGTAGACCCCTACCACTTTCAAGGCCTACTGATCTCCCGGACCGTGACCTTGACCTTGATCAGTATGCCACCATCAGAACGGGCATAAGCCAAAGTACCTACATGCCAAATTTGAAGACTCTAACACTAACGGTGTGGGAGTTATGGCCCCTGAAAGATTTTCGGTTTTCAAGGTCGTACGCCAAGGTCAAGGTCACAACGGCAAAATGGTTTGCGCGGATGCCTTCCTCTCATAGTGACACACCAGCACACAAAAATTTGACGTGATTCGGTCAACCCGTTCGAAAGATATCCTTGGGACAGACAGAAGGAGAAAAAATGACCCTCCGATTTTCAGGCTCCAGCGATCTTTTTGACCTTGACCTTGACCTTGATCGGTATGCCATCATCAGAACGGGCATAAGCCAAACCACCTTCATACCAAGTTTCAACATCCTATGTCGATTGGTGCCCGAGATATGGCTAAAAATAGATTTTCGGTTTTCAAGGTCGTACGTCAAGGTCACGACGGCAAAATGGTTTGCGCCGATCTCTTCCTATTAAGGAGGCACACCTTCACACAAAAATTTGACGCGATTCGGTCAAGCGGTTCGGGAGATATCCTTGGGACAGACAGAAAAAACCAAAAAAAAACCCAAACAAACAAAAAACCCAGCCCATCGCAATGTCCGTTCACCTTCGGTGACGGACAATTAATTAAAATGTGTCAATTGATTATGAAAAAGACTATGGTACTATTGATTTTCTTTTGAGCATGATGGCATTCTCCTCGCATACGTCATATGTATGAAGTATGGCTGGGTGTTGTGTAGTGGATGAATATGACAGTTATGGTAGGAAGTATTTATGTGCTTCTACATGCTGCTAGCATTCATCCCTATACTTGTACCTATGTGTATGAGCTGTATGTTTGTTTGTGTGTATTTGTTTTGCTTGCAACTCATTTGCATGAGTTAATCTACCGTGTTTGTCATCATGCTAGCACATTTGTTTACTTGGAATATGTGTACCTGCTCATATCGATGCATGCGTCATTTTTTTTGTTTTGGGCGTGTGTGCATGTGAGATAGATTGTTGCTGTACTTTACTTGCATCCTATGGCCTACCTCCATCATGAGAATTGAACTCAAAGTGACCTTAACCTTTACCAGACTTCCGGGGTCGCCCACGACCCCTTGACACACAAAAAATATTCTTCATGAAATTTCATGACTTTGTCAAAAACTTAAATGGCTTAAGTAGGGGTCGTGGGAGACCCGCGCCATCTGGAGAAGTATAAACACATGGTGATGTCTTTGATGAGTATGGGTCCTGGAGGACCCGCATCATCTGGACAGGGATAAACACTGTTAAAATGCTTGTCCCTTTCTTTTTACTGACTAGGGGTCGAGGAAGACCCCTAGTCAGTAAAAAGAAAGGGACAAGCATTTTAACAGTGTTTATCCCTGTCCAGATGATGCGGGTCCTCCAGGACCCCTACTCGTCAAAGAATCACCATGTGTTTATACTTCTCCAGATGGCGCGGGTCTCCCACGACCCCTACTTAAGCCATTTAAGTTTTTGACAAAGTCATGAAATTTCATGAAGAATATTTTTGTATTTGTGTGTCAAGGGGTCGTGGGCGACCCCGGAAGTCTGGTAAAGGTTAAGGTCACTTTGAGTTCAATTCTCATGATGGAGGTAGGCCATAGGATGCAAGTAAAGTACAGCAACAATCTATCTCACATGCACACACGCCCAAAACAAAAAAAATGACGCATGCATCGATATGAGCAGGTACACATATTCCAAGTAAACAAATGTGCTAGCATGATGACAAACACGGTAGATTAACTCATGCAAATGAGTTGCAAGCAAAACAAATACACACAAACAAACATACAGCTCATACACATAGGTACAAGTATAGGGATGAATGCTAGCAGCATGTAGAAGCACATAAATACTTCCTACCATAACTGTCATATTCATCCACTACACAACACCCAGCCATACTTCATACATATGACGTATGCGAGGAGAATGCCATCATGCTCAAAAGAAAATCAATAGTACCATAGTCTTTTTCATAATCAATTGACACATTTTAATTAATTGTCCGTCACCGAAGGTGAACGGACATTGCGATGGGCTGGGTTTTTTGTTTGTTTGGGTTTTTTTGTTTGTTTTTTCTGTCTGTCCCAAGGATATCTCCCGAACCGCTTGACCGAATCGTGTCAAATTTTGTGTGAAGGTGTGCCTCCTTAATAGGAAGAGATCGGCGCAAACCATTTTGCCGTCGTGACCTTGACCTTGACGTACGACCTTGAAAACCGAAAATCTATTTTTAGCCATATCTCGGGCACCAATCGACATAGGATGTTGAAACTCGGTATGAAGGTGGTTTGGCTTATGCCCGTTCTGATGATGGCATACCGATCAAGGTCAAGGTCAAGGTCAAAAAGATCGCTGGAGCCTGAAAATCGGAGGGTCATTTTTTCTCCTTCTGTCTGTCCCAAGGATATCTTTCGAACGGGTTGACCGAATCACGTCAAATTTTGTGTGCTGGTGTGTCACTATGAGAGGAAGGCATCCGCGCAAACCATTTTGCCGTCGTGACCTTGACCTTGATGTACGACCTTGAAAACCGAAAATCTTTCAGGGGCCATAACTCCCACACCGTTAGTGTTAGAGTCTTCAAATTTGGCATGAAGGTACTTTGGCTTATGCCCGTTCTGATGGTGGCATACTGATCAAGGTCAAGGTCATGGTCCGGGAGATCGTAGGCCTTGAAAGTGGTAGGGGTCTACAAATTGGGTTTTCAGCCATATTTTCCACATTTGTACTTAACAGAAGCGCTTCATATTGTGTCTGGCACTGTATACCCTAGAGTAGAAAACACCCGAGCATACATTATCGCCATGCTGACCTTGACCTTGACGTGTGACCTTGAAAACCGAAATTTCCTTCTTTGCGCTATATATTATTGTCCAAGCTGTATCTCGTGAACTACAAGACATAAGCTCTTCAAATGTTGTGTCAGGATGTGGATGAATGAAAATGTGTTTAACGTCCTCCAGAGAGGAGAGAAGAGAGAGGGTGAGAGAGAGAGACAGACAGACAGACAGACAAAGACACACACAAAGAAAGACAGAGAGACATAGACAGAGAGCAAAGAGAACAACTGCTGTTCCAGTTGGATGAATAAAAATTTGTTTAACGTCCTCCGCCCCGGAGCAGGCACAGAGGCAGACAGAGAGAGAGACAGAGACACAGAGAAAGAGAGAACACATATGGCATACAGATACATGAGACACATAGAGAGAGATAGACAAAGACAGAGAGAGAGAGAGAGAGAGAGAGAGACAGACAGACAGCGAGACATAGGCCCTACAGACAAAGGCAGAGAGAGAGAGAGGGGGGGGGGGGGGGGGGACAGAGACAGAAAGCGAGAGAGAGAGACACAGACAGACAAACATACACAGAGAGCCCACCCACCCAGGGAGGCGATAGAAGATCAAAGCAACCTGTAAGACACTCGGCCATTACGGCATGGGGAACGGGAAACGGTGAGCGGCAGACATGTCCGTCACCAGCAATGCCACGCACTTGCGACACACGCCGTAGCATAATTGTCCGTCACCGTAGGTGATGGGACTTTGCAGTGGTCTGGTTTGTATTTTTGTTTTTGTCCGTCACCATAGGTGATCGGACTTTGTGGTCGTCTGGTTTGTATTTGTCCGTCAAAATAGGTGATCAGACTTTGCATGGGCTGGTTCGTTTTTTTGTTTGTTTGTTTTTCTGTCTGTCCCAAGGATATCTCCCGAACCGCTTGACCGAATCGCGTCAAATTTTGTGTGCTGGTGTGTCACCATGAGAGGAAGGCATCCGCGCAAAATGTTTTCGCCATCGTGACCTTGACCTTGGCTTACGACCTTGAAAACCGAAAATCTTTAAGGGGCCATAACTCCCACACCGTTGGTGTTAGAGTCTTCAAATTTGGCATGTAGGTACTTTGGCTTATGCCCGTTCTGATGGTGGCATACCGATCAAGGTCAAGGTCAAGGTCCGGGAGATCGGTAGGCCTTGAATGTGGTAGGGGTCTACAAATTGGGTTTTAAGCTTTATTTTCCACATTTGTGCTTGACAGAAGCGCTTCAGATTGTGTGGTACTGTATACCCTAGAGTAGAAAACATCCCAGCATAAATTATCGCCATGCTGACCTTGGCCTTGAAGTTTGACCTTGAAAACCGAAATTTCCTTCTTTGCGCTATGTATTTCTTCTTCAAGCTGTATCTCGTGAACTAGAAGACAGAATCCCTTCCAATTTTGTGTCAGGATGTGACACTCGACGGGGTGTCGCAAGTGCATGGCATTGCTGGTGACGGACATGTCTGCCGCTCGGCGACGCCCTTGTTACCATATTTTTCTGTGAAATGAATAAGGGGAAGGAACTTCTCATAATTAACTCCCTTTTTACCAAAGTTATTTATGGCACCAATTCGCCTAGCAAAATGAAAGTAGCTGCCACAACAATACAGACCTAAGTTCATCCTCACTATGTGGATGAATGCTTTCACACATATGCAGCATGTAGAAGCACACAAATATTTCCACATTCATCTCTCTTGGCCTCACTATTTCATATTTGATCTTTTTCTGACTATAAGGCGATACTCCCCCCCCCAGATTGTGACCCCTGTGCCTTATAATATGACTGTAAAAAAACGTAACAACAAAATCTTAATTTTGTGAAAAAAGTTTGGGGGTGCGCCTTATACTAAGGTGCAATTTATTAGTCTGAAAAATACGGTATTATCTTTTTGAGTGTTCCTTGAAAGTTTTATAACATAATCGCACATTTTATTGATGCAGTCTTTGCACGTGTCTCTTCAAATCATCTGACCGTTTAAACGCAGAAGGGCAGTGAGGACAGCTGTGAGGTTTTTGTCCAGTGTGCGTCAAACGGTGGTTTGCAAGATGACCGGACTGGGCAAAACCTCTCCCACAGTCTGTACACACATGGGGTTTTTCTCCAGTGTGGGTCAGACGATGTTGTGCTAGATTACAGGACTGGGAAAAGCTTTTCCCACAGTCTGAACACACGTGTTTTTTATCACCTGAGTGACTCCTTCGGTGACGCGCTACAGAACTGGTCTGAGCAAAATCTTTCTTACTGCCGGAACAAGGGTCAGTCTTTTTACTAGTGTGGGTCAGACGATGTTTTGCTAGAGCACAGGGCCTGACAAAAGCTTTCCCACAGTCTGAACACGCATGGGGTTTATCCCCTGTGTGAATTCTCTTGTGCCTCGTTAAATGCCAGGTCCTTGAGAACGACACCCCACAGACATCGCAGGCATGGGGTCTGGCACCTTCATGAACTGACCTGATGTGGAGCTGTAAAGTATCTGACCTCTTAAAACCACTGTCACAGTGTGGACACTTGAAAGGCCTCTCCCCTGTGTGGACTCGCCTGTGTTTCTCCAGGTGAGCAGCCCGGATAAAACTCTTACCACACACATCACACACAAATGTCTTACCACCACTATAGGTCATTTTGTGGTTTTGTAGGTGGCTAAGTATACAGAAAGACAGTCTACTTGTCTGGTTTGTGGTCATCTTCGTGTTGCCAAGGCTACTATCTACCTCCTTATCTATGTCTGCATTGCTACAGTTACCAGCATCACATCTGTCAGGTGTGGAGGACCCAGGCAACACCATGTGCAGTTTCTCTCCATGAACTGACGCCAGGTGGAGTTCCAAACTGCTGATCAGCACAAAGGCAGCAGGACAAAGGCAGCACGGGTGCTTTGAGTCCAGAGACAGCAGTGAAGTGTTGTCAGGCATGGGCTGTTCTGTGCTGTAGACAGCTGAGGGCTGATCTGGTGAGTCTTCCTCCATGGACCATGCTGGTTCCAGCTTCTGTGAAAACAAACATAGCAAGTGTTGAAATAGCTTTTAACTCATTCCACCCCACAACAATGGATTAGCAGTGCCTGTGCCCCATGAACTGGTGGACATGCTGTACTTTCTCAGAGAAAGCACTTCAAGCTGTGGAGACCTCAATGCATCTAATTTCATAAATGAACAGTGGGGGAGCCAGACAGACAGACAGACAGACAAATACATAAGATATGTGTGTCAAGATATTCCAGATTTTACAGTAGTGGTATTAAAAAAATCCTCCTGCAAAGGAATGCAGAATTATAAATTGCTCAAAACAAATAAACAATGCTCAAAACAAATAAACAAATTCAAAAGTTGAAAACATGAACACCAATCCAAACTTTGATATCAATTGTACATGTATCTTTTCAACATACGCCAAATCTTAAAATTACACTATTTAAACAAAGAAAGACTTACTAGGACAAACTCAACAGCTGAGTCTGCAGAATATGTCCTGACATGGTCCGTCTCTTCTGTGGACAGTCTCTCAGATGGCAAGGACATCTGTAAAGATAAAAAAAAGTTATTATTGCTTTTTTTTTTAAACAATCCCTTACTCTTTCTCTTCTTTAAAGGGGCACTCAGACGGATGAGTTTTTGCAAGAAACATGTCAAGATCACCCGGAAAACACCCTATATACATATAATTTTCAATACATTCCTGACGGTGCTGTCATATCTTGGAAATACTAACGCTTGTGTGTGTGTGTGGTGTGTGTGTCACTCTGTGTGTGTGTGTAGGCCTACATGCATGCACAATGTGTGCGTGCGTCTGTATGCGCGCATGTGTGACAGGCATACAAGTAATGTTGTAAAGCTTCAAGACTATGCGCTACATACATTTTCTAAGTAAATAAAAAATAGGCTTGTGGGTAGGTAAGTGTGTGTGGTGTCCCTGTGCATGGCTGTGTATATGTACGCATGTACATGGATGCCAGCTAATAACCCACTATGTTTGAGAGAAAGAGGGAGAGATAGACAGAGAGAGAGAAGAAGATAGACAGACAGATGGACAGAAAGAAAGATGTGAACATATTTTGTTCAAAATAACACCCGCGAAATAGACAACCCATAAGTTTACCACCACCACCCCCGCAGTTTCCTAGTCAGTAAATTGTCCGCATGTGACTTCAAGATAGCCAAGGATGCAACAACTATTCTGGAAAATTGGGCTTTATTATTGTATGAAGATAGCTTGCCCAGGCAACATTCCCACTCTTACAGCCACGATTGAGGACTTTAGGACAGTTGGCTTTACAGACGAAGCAGCAATAAGACCCAAGGCAAATGCCTCCCAGTGTTGAAATCATAGATTATCACAAAGTATTAATAACCTGTAGCAAATGTTCCGCTGCTGTAGATATCCATTTCCAGGTAACTGTCATTATGGTACCTTACTATTGACCCAAACTGGAGCTTAACCCCTTCGCAGCCAGACATTTTCAGCCAAAAAAATACCATTAAACTTAACTGGGTAGAGAAGGAAAAAAATCTGCAATATTGGGAATTCCTCTGTGACATGTATAACATTAGGCCTATCCTTACCTCCCAAAGGTAAGAAAATTGGGTCTTCGGATAATAGGTCCAGATTGGATGCCTTTTAGTGGCATGGTGTGTAAAGCCATTGTGGTGCAAAAATGCAACATTGGTGGTGATCCGAAAGGGTTAAGGCTATGTCAGATCAATTGACATCGGCTAGAACTGACACCAAGACTACATAAAAATGTCTTCAGATAATAGGTCCAGATTGGATGCCTTTTAGTGACATGGGTGGTAAGCCATTGTGGTGCAAAAATGCAACATTGGTGGTGATCCGAAAGGGTTAAGGCTATGTCAGATAAATTGACATAGACCAGAACTGACACCAAGACTACATCAAAATGTTGTTACGCTAGGCATAGTTATGCGGGGATTGTCTTATTTTTCTGTATCTGTATCTGTATTTGATACGTTGAAGGAGCCTATGAAGGCTATTAACTCAACGGAAAGGGGAGAGCGCTTTGCGAATTTAATTACTTGTACTGTCCTGGTGTTATGACAGTGCGTTTAAAATACTGTCCTGGTGGTATGGCAGTGAGTACCGTATTTTTCGGACTATAAGGCGATATTTTTTTCTCCAATTTCGACCTATGTGCCTAATAAACGAGGGCGCCCTATAAGTGAACAAAATCGTGAGAAGAGAGGCAACGATTGCCGTACTCAGTACAGTCTACTGTGAGTCACAACATCGAAAGTGGTAACGAGTCGCCGATACGACGAATACTCGCGATAAAAATCCCTGTTATCGTCGATATACCGTCCAACAGATGCCAACCCTTCATTGGATGTAAAAAGCATCGTTGTATAGCAATTCTACCTAGTTTTCGCCCCCCCCATTGGATGTACCCCCCCGCCCATCCCCCGTTGTACCGACCGCCCCCCCCCCGCCCCCACCCGCACGCCCATAATTCTACCCCCCCCCCCGCCCCCCACCCCCCCCCCGCCGCCCACCACCCCCCCCCCCCGCCCCCCGCCCCGCCCCCCCCCCCCCCGAAGAATTGGCCAAACAAGAATTGGCAAACACACAACGGAAGTCGCAAAAACGGAAGTTTCGATTATTTGAGAAGGGAGCCAACTCTCGTTTATGACAACAATAATGGCGGTCGGTAATCGTTTACAAGACGTGTACGGGCTTCAAACTTCGACTTTCTGTTGCGAGGTGTGTATCGCCTTTTACTTGGATTTTGTCAGATTTTTTTGAAAATTGCCCTATTCGCCTTATATACAGCAGTGCCTAATGAGCCGAAAAGTACGGTACTGTCCTGATGGTATGACAGCAAGACAATGGACCATAGACCTTTCTTTTGCGGCATCTAGGCAAGACCTCTCCGATATATAATAATAAATTCACCTTTTGCCTTAATTTCTGTCCCGAGTTTCTTAGGAGGGAAGTGTGCTGGTTGCACGTACGCTGAACCTGCACTAGCTGGCCAGGTCATAAAGCTTTAGATAGGGCGTACTAGTGTTACAGTAATACGTAATTCTCGTTACAGGATCACGCAAAAACTAAAAAACTCTTGGGTTCAGCTTCTCCGGACTTTAATTCACAGGAAGAACTCATATAAAACGATGGAGATGAAGATTGATTAGATTGATGAGGTGAGAAGAATATGAAGACAGGTAGAAGTAGAGAAGCAGAGGAAAAAGTAGAAAAAAAAAACTGCAACACACACAACCAAACACAATCCTTAATCATAATGTCCCAATAAAACCAAATATTAAAGATGATGGTAAAACAATCTTGTGTCATAAGTGTGTGTGCTGTACGCTTGCTGTGTGAGTGATGTGTGTGCATGCATATAAAATGTGTTAACCGTCACAAACTCTAAGGCCATAAATATAATGATCCCCTTACAATATTTACCCAACCATAACACTTATAAACCACCTCCATGCATGCAATTATCTCACTAAAATCAATAATACTCCAATTATACTAAGCAGCAACAGCAGCAACAACACAAAACAAAACAATAACAACCACAAACTGTAGCTCACGCCTGTCGCAGTCAAAAAAGTCGCTCAGTCAAATAAATCGCCCGCTACTATGAGTGTGTATTTGCGACAACCAGAAATTTCACTTTTTCTTTACTTGAACCATTTGCCTAACCCTAACCCTAGAAAAAAGTGAAATTTGTGGTTCATGCTCAATGTCGCAAATACACACTCTCATAGTAGCCGGGCGATTTATTTGACTGAGCAACTTTTTTTACTGCGACGACGACGATGCTAAATTATGCCTGCACCAACTCCCAGGAAGACGGAGAAGCGCTTCAAAAGGACCTCAATGCTTTACAAGACTGGTCAAAGAAATGGCAACTCCGTTTTAACGCAGACAAATGTAAAGTAATGCATTTGGAAACAAAAAACCAGCACTTTGAGTATACCATGACCAGCAACGGTGAGGAAGTGCAGTCGTCGGATTGTAAAAAAGACCTAGGAGTATATGTTGAAATTTACACAGCATTGCCAAAAAGCAGTAGCCACACCCAATAGAATTTTGGGGATGATTCGTCGATCCTTCGACTTCATGGACTCCATGATGCTCACAGCCTTGTTCAATGGAATTGTCAGACCGCATTTAGAATATGGGAACGTCATATGGTCCCCCATCTACGAGATATTGAAATTCTGGAAAATGTCCAACGAAGAGCTACCAAAATGATCCCAGAACTAAAAGATAAAACGTATGCAGAGAGGCTCAAACTCAAAGCTTTAAAGTTAGAATTAAGCAAGCGTCCCATCTGGACATTAGAAAGCACTATACTTTGGGCTGAGAGTGGTCACAGCCTGGAATAACCTGCCACAACAATACCAATAAACAAAATAAAAGAAAATGCAAAAACCTCTTTACAAAAACTGCGTTTTAAGAAGGACAGGTTCTCCAGGCATTACATAATTGTCCAGCAATAGTCTATACAGGCTAGAGCCACCCACCCCCCCCTCATACAAGAGTTTCTTTCCCTCAGAATGTGGAGGCGACTCGACCAACGAAGGTGACGAATGAATAGACCCGCTACAGGCCACTTGTCGGCTTAAAATACCTCTCCCGTTAAAATATGCCACCGGATGTTTTATTTTTTTCGACAATCTTAGCATGACCAAAATGGTCGCGCACCACAATGGTCGCGGTCAAAAATACACGCGTCTTTTGATTGGATGACGGTAAGAGGCCATTTTCAGTCACTTACTCATGTTACTGACTTACGTTGTTTCATGGAAACTGACTCTAACCCAACCCTAACCTTGTCCTAACCCTATCCCTTACCCGAGAAAAGCAAAAAAGTTGTTTGTACTGAGTATTATGCAGTGAGAATGTTTCAGGTGTGGGGCAGAACAAAGTTTAACCTTTGCAAGTGACGAAAATAGCAGCCAATCAAATTGAAGTATGGTTACTGTGCACAGATCTATCCGTCAAAAATGGCCGCGCACCACAATCATCTTTGACCGCGACCATATTCGAACGCGACCATTTTTAACCGCGACCATTTCGGGCATACACCCCTGTGAGAACCTGTGAGACTAAAATAAAAAGAATCTGCACTCAATCAAGCAAATGACTAGTAAAAACTTAGTTTACTAACCTAAAGTAGGTTAGTCAAACCTATACAAACATTTAACTTACCCTATTTATGGAATAGGGGTTCTACTAGAACCTGGTTATCTAGAACTTCTAGATAAAACTTCAGCAGTCGTTGGTCTCACTACCGTCAACAAAAAAATGCTATCCAATCAAAGGATTGGAAACAAAACACTTTATGCTATCAACCAATGAAATACATTTTTAAGACTATCGCCTTGACCTTCGTTAAAGGGGAGTACTTTGTATTTTATCAAATAAAAGGGAGTACCCATTATCGCACTGACGGGGTTACACTAGTACTCTCCCAAAGTTCGTCGATCTACTTGATGGTTATGCCACGGTGTGGCGTACGTTTCACAAGAGCGAGCGCTCGCAGCAGTTCGCGCAAATCGGCAAAAACACCTTCGTTTGCCGGTAGTTTGGCTAACGTTTTGCTGTTCCCCCAAAGCGACCACGCAGCGAATTATCACGTGACTTGCATGGGAATATATTTCTGGCTTTTTTTGCCCATTAAGGATTGGTTGAAAACATTTTTTTGTTGCATTTCTTGTTGGTTTAAACAAATCTTTAATATTTCCAAACAACATATAACAGAAAGCAAAAGAGAGCATCAAAACAAGCTAGCGCTTATAGCGTGCTCCTGAAACATTTCATGAACAAATATTTGGTGAATGACAGACTGTGTGTAAAGTACAATAATACATCATTTATACATGATAATTGAGCAAAAAAAAAATAAAGCAGAAAAAAAATTCAAACACACACAAAGAACATATGTGCAATCAATTTAGAGACACTGATAGTCAAAAGAGAAAATAGTTACGAAGAAGGAAAAATCAAAGCATTTGATGAAAAAAGGGAGAAACAGGGAGAAATCTTGACATAGTTTACAATATACATTTCTTGTTAATAATTGTTGATTGGTGCAATGAGGTTTCCATAAAATATTTTTTCTTGGAGCAATCAGACAAGATCGAGCCTGTAATATTTTCTGCAAACGTTTTGCAAAGTTGATTTTTATACCCCTTTTGGCACAAACGTATTTCGCAAACGTAAATAGGAATTGTTCGGAAATAATTAAGGGGAGTAATTTCATGGTGTGTGGGAGTGATCTTGCCTAATTCAATCGGTCAAACAGGGGAAGTCACTCTACCATCAGCTCTCGTAGCCTATCGACTCGTGTGCTTGAGCAGACATCCCCCCGGCGGGCTTCCACCTATCATGTGGGGGGGGGGGGGGGGGGGCTTTACGGAGAGTAGCCCAGCAGCCTCCTAAAATCCAACCACACGTCCTCGTCGTAGGAGGCGGGCAACGGCTTAGGCTGGCTTATGTTGTCATATAGTTACTGTGGTTTGGATACCCAGTCCACAAAAGTGCTCAAGGTCCCCGCCTCAACAGCCTGCTCCGGGAGGGTGTTCCATGCCTTGATGGTGCGCGGCAGGAAACTTGCTTGCCTGTATTGAGTGTGGCAGTAGGTCTGGGCCACTTGCTTGGGGTGTGCTCGACGTTGGCGCTGTACATGTGGTGCTGGGACCAGTTTCTCTCTTACAGTCTTCATAGTAACCAGATTGTTTTGTACCTTGTTGAGCATGGCTAGTCTTGCTGTTTCCCTTCGTTCTTTCAGGGTGGGCCACTTCAGCTGCTCTATCATGGAGGTCACACTTGACGTATTCCTGAAGCGGCGCAGGGCAAATCTTGCGGCTCTCCTCTGGACCGCTTCGATTTTGTTGTTGTACGTCTTGCTGTTGGTGAGGGTCCCACACTGTGGAAGCGTATTCCAGTATGGGACGCACACATGCCTTGTAGGCTCTTTCCCCTGATGGTCTGGGAATTGATCTTCATGTTTCTTCTCAAAAACTTGATTCTTGTTGGCCTTTGAGGCAGATGTGCTGGATATGTTTTTTTCCAGCTCAGGTCTTTACAGATGGTAACTCCCAGGTATTTTTCGGAGTCCACCGTTTCGAGCAAGTGGTCACGGAGCGTGTACCTGCTTTCCTGCGTCTGTCTTCTTCTGGAAACAGGTAAGGTGGTGCATTTGTCAGGATGAAATACCATGTCCCAGCTCTTCTCCCACTCAGTAAGCTGATGGAGGTCATGCTGTAGCTGGTCATGGTCCTGAGGCGCTGCTACCACTCTATACACTGCAGTGTCGTCAGCTAAGAGACAGGGTTGGTGATGTCGCCTTGTCTGGCAGGTCATTGGTGTATGCCAGGAACAGGCACGGTCCAATGACTGTTCCTTGGGGCACTCCAGAACAAACATCAATGTGGGTGGAGCTGACACCGTTGACGACAACCGCTCGTCTTCTGTTGCTAAAGAAGTCTTCAATCCATTTTTTGAGCTTCCCCTGGATACCATAATGACGAAGTTTGTGCAGGAGCAGGATGTGGTTTACCTTATTAAAGGCCTTAGCGAAATCCATTACTATGATGTCAGTCTGCTTGCCTTGCCCTACATTTTCAAACAGTTCATCGGTGTGAACTCCAGGAGCTGTATTTCACATGATTTGTTCTTCCTGAACACATGTTGCTGGTCAGACAGTATCCCATGGTCTTCCAGACGGCAGATGGTTCATGATGGCACTGGTGATGATATGCTCCAAGATCTTACAGGGGACACTGGTAAGGGATATTGGTCAGTAATTCACTGGATTATATTGCTCCCCTTTCTTAGACACAGGTGTTACATTGGCCTCCTTCCAATCAGTTGGTACAGTCCCGCTGTTGATGGACGATTGGAATGTCTTGGTTAGGATTGAAGCAGTTTCTGGTGCTGGTTCTTTCAGCACTCTTGAGCTGATGTTGTCTGGTCCGCTGGCTTTGGTGAGTGTGAAGTTTGCCAAAAGCTTGCGTACTCCCTCCTCTCCTATTTCAATATTCTCTATGACAGGGACATCGGCTGGCTTCATGGCGCATTTCTGAGAGAACTCTTTTGCAGTGTACCTTTTCCCTTCACTAATAGCTGACTGGAACTGCTTGTTGAGCATTTCTGTCTGTTCCTTTGGATCTGACACCAGGTCACAGGTGTCCGTCAGTCTTCAGCGGAGCCACTCCTGCATTAGACGTTTTCTGGTGCTTCATGTAGGCCCAGAATCGTTTGTTGTTTGGCGCCTGGTCTGCATCGTCCTCTGTGAAGATGTCATTGAGGTACCCCCAGTATGCCCTGCGCAACTTTCTCTGTGCTTCTCTCCGGAGATCTTTGACTCGTTGTTTTAGTTTCTCTGTTCCCATTTTCTTCATCTTCTTGTAGATCCTGTCCCTTCTGTTGATGAGTTTTCTCAGTTCAGGGCTGATCCAGGGTTTGCCTTCCTTAACTCTGGATAGCTTGTGAGGGATGAACTCTTTCACTGCTTCCTGGAGTTTGGTCTTGAACTCAACCCATAGCTGTTCTGTGTTGCTGCTGTTTATTTCTTTTTCTATCTTGTGCCCCAGGTCTTTGAGAGCCTTTCTTAGTCCTTCCCAATTTGCCTGGCCGTAAAGTGGTATGAGTCTGGGGATCTGTTTCCTTCTCTGTCCATAGACCTGTACCTCGCAGTATACCCCGTCATGGTCCGAAAGACCTGGGGATGTTTCTATGCGGGGGATCAACTGTGGACCGTTCGAGATAATTAGGTCCAGGGTGTTTCCTGGATTAGTTGTCTTAGCTGCATGCACTCAAGACTACAGGCCTTGACGTCATGCACAAATGATGTGACTCAAGGTCATTTTAATAATAAAGTTTACTTGTTTTAAGCACACATCTTTTCTGCAAGTGACGTCAAATCTAATCCAAGTATCGAAGAAATTACGTTGTGGGTGAAAACACAATAACAAAAAAAAAACAAAAAAAAAAAAAAAAAAAAAAAAAAAAAAAAAAAAAAAAACTCTTATAAAAAAAAAAATGGTGGATTATGCCAGCTGGTGGATCTGCTGATTTTTTTTTTAAAAAGTGTGAGGGATCACTTTATTTTGAAGAATGTAACACGTACAAAAGGTAGGTTAATTATAGCAATAGAGTTTAATAGTCTGTGCTTATCAATATTCTAAAACCATGCTGTGGCGTTTTTTAGAGCATTTTTGCATCCGAATAGAGTGTTTGAATCCCCTTTAATTGCCCAGCCAACAACAATGTTTATGTTTTACGTCCTCTTCTCTAATTTGCCAGCCAACAACAAGAAATGTATTAACCCCGTGCAAGTCACGTGATAGTTCGCTGAGTGTTTTGTTTGGAAGAGGAGCAAAACGTTAGCCAAACTATCCGCAAACGAATGGGTTGGTTTTTTTGTCCTGACCGTTTTTGCGCGATTTGCTACGAGCGTTCGCTCTTGTGAAATGCTGATGTGCGGATGTGAAGATGATATCCTACCTCTATCAAATAAGTACCCCTAGCTGCCCCAAGCCAATCAGAATCATTTGTTTGTCCGCCATTGTGAATTGTACGAAACTAAGTGACGTCAAAGCTCATAGGAAGAAAGCTCATAGCTCATAGCTATGTTTTGATGAAACTAAGTGCATCGATTTCTCGGCAAATATGAAGATCTGGTCCGGTCAGGTAGATTAAGACGACTAGGCCTCGTGGCCTCTCAAGCGTTTGTTTGTTTTTTTCTGGTTTTTTTTAGTTGGTTTTGGTAGACTATTACTATTAGTCATACTGGTATTTTAATTTACTAAGGTTTGGGTCTTTGTCCACTGCACCCTCTTGCTCTATTTCTTGGTTCTTTCCGTGCTTAGGGATAGGGTTAGGGTTAGATGGTTATAGTTCATATGCGAGAGGTAGATATTTCATGACAGGTACTTATTTATCGTGACACGGAGGGTTAGAACTACAAAGTAACCTCCCTTTAGATGAACTGACGTAACTTCCTGTCGTTGTCATTATTTGTAAGGCAAAACAATCAATGCACAAATTATTTCATCAATCATCGCTTCGTTATTTTTATTTACTATAGTTCCGTCGCGACTATCGTCAGAAGTGGCGTCTGCGACGTATAGAAGCAGAACCAGAGGTGGAAAGGGGATCTGCGACAGATTGATGTTCTGTTTGAGTGTTAATACTTTTTAACTTAAAGGCCCATAATGGCATTATCGGAATACAGACGCATATTATATTATTTTTCTTACCAAAAAAAGCATTAGATACAAAATAATTATGTTAAGTGCATGTTTTTACAGTTCTCTAGAGTCCCATGGCGGCCATTTTGAATATGACGTCATAACTCAAAATGCCCAACATTTACAACTTGGCCTCCGACGGATTTGGATTCAGCACCCTGAAATCATGTTAGATCGACATAGAGATCTAATATATATCACAAAACAAGGTACACCTTATATTTTCGCCTGGACTAGAACAAGAAGACAGGAACTTCAAGGTGTACAACTTGGCGTCATAATAATAATGCGTATACCCTGACAACGTTACGTCATAAGCTAGGTCTGAAAGGATCCCAACAAGTTCTATTATTAAAAAAGGGCCACAAACAGGCAAATTAATTTGTCTTCAAATAGTTCAACATCAGTCACAGATGCCATATTGATTTCCCCTAAACTATGTCACGCCAAATGGATTATCGCACAAATCCCATTTTTGTGAGATTCAATGGCAGCTGGCAAATCTGCCCCAGGAGACCGATTTTTGCGAAATAAAAGTGTGTGCGCTCACTTTATCTTGAAGAATGTGACATAAAAGGTAGGTTACATAGATACAGTTTGTATACTGTGTCTATGTCAGAAATGTCAGAGTCTTTTTAATGATTTTGACTGATTGTCTTTCAAAAACTTGCTCAGACCCAAAATAATTTTTGCAACGTTATTGCCAAAGAGGGGACGTTATATAGGCCGCCTAGGCTTGAGAGCCTGTCCCTACTACTACTACTACTGCTACTACAACATAATAGTACTAGTAGGAAATAATGCTGAAACGTTTTTCCAGAACGTTTTTAGGTTCGAATGGAGCTGAGTATGGTCCTTTAACGATTCAAAGAAAAGTTCAAAAACGACTCCCGTCACTCCCCCACGAGAATTCCACTGTTGTACGTCTAGATTACTTCCGCATTTCAAGAAAAGTCTGCCAGATCAAATAGCCAATGCACCCTCTTTAAATGACTTTTTTTTTTTTTTTTTTTTTTTATACGTTAATAAAGGCAGGTTAGACAGGTATTACAGAAATTTCCAGCATAGTCTAGAGCCACCATCCAACCTCAGACAAGAGGCTCCCAAAATGTGGAGCGACCTGACCAACGAAGGGGACGAATTTATAGACCCGCTACAGGCTGCTAGCCTTCCAGCGGAAAGGAACCTGTGAGAACCTGTGAAATGTTAATGATGATCGTCTGTACCTGCATTCGCACTGCACGTTGCATGACTATGTTGCATCCCTGGCAGAATACACCAGTGTAAGACTAAAAGGAAAATTAGTACATTTCTTTTTCAAAGGTCTCCACTTTCTCAGTTTCTGTATTGTGTTTTTTCTACATCCTTGTCTCAGTTTTTTTTAGCCTGGCCAGAAGGATTGACTCTCACCATGTACAGTGGAATGCAGCGAGCAGCAGATCACTCTGTGGACAATATCATCATGGACAATCGTTTCCGTGGAACAACCAATGAAACTTATGAAAGATATGTGTTCAACACACGAAGGCAGAAAACTCATGAGACTGTGGATGACTATGTTGCTGCTCTGTGCACTCTTGCTTCAACCTGTAATTTCTGCAATTGCTTGAAAGACACTCTTTTGAGAGACAGGATTGTCTCAGGCATCAAAGACAGCTCTACAAGAAAGCAACTGTTGAAAAAAGCTGATCTGAATCTGGAGACCTGCATCACTATGTGTCATGCTGCTGAAGCTACTTCTCCATCTCAGCCAGTGAAGACTGAGACATGGACTGAAGACACTACTGCAGTTCAAGCTGCTTCTGTGTCATCTGGGGATCAGAGGCCAGGAAAGAAGCAGGATTTCCCTCAGAGCTTGAGGTGAGAAAATGGCACTCATTCGCACTGCTGAATTCAATGCATGATGACTGTCAGAGTGAGTGACCCGGGTGCGACTCCCGGTCTCAATCTTTCTTAAATTCTAGTTCTACAGGAAAATTCGAACTGAACGTCGAGTCCTTCGGATGGGGACTTAACCCATTTACCGCCAGCCATGTTTCAGCCATAAATGTCCATTAATTTTACTTAGGTACAGAACAAAATCCATCTCCAGTATTGGGGATTTTTCTGGGAGCAATTTTATAAAATAAGGTCTATCATTGCTTCCCAAAACTACGACAATAGGGTCTTTGGATAAAAAACCCCGATTAGATGCCTTTTAGTGAAATAGGTGTTTAAATCACTGTAGTTTCCCTCGTGTGTGCTAAAAATTCGACTTTGGGGTGATGGGTTGAATGGAAAGGGTTAACGCTGGTCTAAACCTTGCTCTTTGTGCTTAAAAAAATCCCACGGCAGTTAAAAGTCGGTAAGACTAAGAGTAGGGAGAAATCTTTCTGCCTGGTATGACCAAATAGATAGCTAGGTTTCCCAAGTTTGCCCCCCCCCCCCCCTACCGCCTCCCCACCTAGCCCCTCCCCCCGCCCCCCAAAAATACATGGGTAGGTGCTGCACTTGCGGTGACACGCTCTCCGGGTGAGAGCAGCAGCCCTAATTTCACAGAGATAAATCTCTGACTAGAATATACCAAAATGTGTGGAATTGGTTTTACCTTTTTTCAGCTAAGAAATAGGCCCAGCAAGTCCGACTTCAATCTAGGAAGAAATCTTTTTGAAAGTGTTTCTTGGGAAAAGGCAGGACAGAATGGAGTGGACCGGTTAAGGCAGAAAGATGGTAGATGACAGTAAAAGCAAAGGGGAAAATCTGCAGAGTCAAAGAGAGTGGCAAGATTAGACGAATTTACGAGCACAGAACTTCCAGTTGGTGGGGGGAACTATTTATGCAAAAGTCACCACCCCCTGGTTCCCAAACGAGGGGGACTGTTGGGTACAACTCGAGTAAAAGGCAAAGGTGGTTTGGGTGCAGGGGGTGAGGAAAGGGCAGGGAAGGAGGCTGGTGTAACTGCCTCAGGTGAAAAAAACAGCCTTGGAGAAGGGGAAAACTTTATCCATGTATTGTAGTTTTTAGTAATTAATATATAATAATAATAATAATAAATAATTAATAACATTTATATGGCGCAGTATCCTGACAACAGCTCAAAGCGCCTTACAGATACAACGCATATACAAAACACACATGAACATGATAATACAGGCACATAATACTACTATTTAAATACACAATAGAATACCAGGACATACAGATCATATAAGATACATATAACTATACACATGCACAATAAGAGATAATAACAGATGCAAACAGAAGAAAAAATGAAAACACACGCACTCGCAAAACATATTGACGTTAAAAAATAATAATTGAAAATGAATGTAAATGAAGAGAAACGACACACTCGCGTACGCCCATGCACACATAAAAAATCAAACCCAAAGTCAAATCAAAATCAAATCCCCACCCCACCCACCAATCTGCTCCAGTCAACAAAATGACGAAGTCAATAATAAAGTAAGAATAGAGAGGGGAGGGGGGGGGGGGATTCACACACACAACGCATGCGCACGCACACATGCATGCACGCAAGCACACACACACACAGAGACACGCGCATGCACACAGTGACTCACACACACGCACACACACACATACACACACTCACACACACACACACACACACACACACACACACACACACACACACACACACACACACACACCTTGGAGTTCTAATGTACAGTGGATTCCTGATAACTAAAAACGGATAACTCAGAATCACTGGGTAACTCACAATAATTTCTGGTCCCAGTTTAATAATCTTTATCTATCGTCGCTGTCCGACGCTAACTGTGTATCTACAAAATTTGACAAAAATAGATTTTTTACTGAAACTCCTTCCTTGTAGGTCTTCTATAAATATCTTGTGTCTTCGACCAATGAAAATGCTTAAATTTGTCACATGATGCCACGGAAATAATTGTGTATGTGGCGGATTGTTGCTGGTTTTGATGCGATGAGCGCGAAACTGGTCACGCTAATCGTTTAACTGCAGGCAGCTGTCGTATCTCCCATTGTGAGAACAATGCACTCACATTGTGACTAACCGTGTAACTGAATTATCACGACAATTTTGGGTGTTATTGCAACTTTTATTGTGTCACATGTTTACTCTTCGGTAAAGAAGAAGGGTCAAGCGTATCTCAAATGGGGATTGACGTTGAAGCAGGCGACAATATGTTTTTTTGATGCTCCTGTAAAATCACTGATTGTGTAATTACACGGTTAGCGTCGGACAGCGACGCTATGCTAAAAGGTCTTCTTAAAATCCAAATATTGGCTATTTCAAAATAAAACTTCAGTCCCTTCAATTTTGACTTTTTAAGTGATATTCACCAGTAAATGGATTTGGCCCCCAGGGGAAAGAAGTCACAGTAAGCTGCTGCTGTGTCAGTGCTGTGTGTTAAACTGTCGATCAGTGCTGGAGCTGGAAAAGTGGGGAAAAGGGATGCAAGGATTGAATTATAGGCCCTATTGTTTTCGCACACAAAAAAGAAAATTACTTGAATTTTAAAAAGGAGAATATTATTTAATACCTCTCTCGTCTCGCTCCTTCTCTCTCGTCTCATCGTCTTCTCTCATCGATCTCTCTCGTCTCTCTCTCGTCTCCTCCTCTACTACTCTCCCCTCTCTCATCTTCTCTCTCTCCTCCTCTCTCCTCTCTCGCTCTCTCTCTCTCCTCGTCTCTCTCTCTCTCTCTTCGTCCACCCGAGGTGTAACACACAACAACGCAACACCACCAACACACACACACACACAGAGAGGATAATATCACAGCGCAAATCTGATGAAAAAATATGACCGTCCTAGTTCTGTGTTTATCATGTGATTTCAGACCCTGTGACCAAACAGCATCCAGTGATGAAGTAGAGATATCAGAGGTCAACTTCAACACAGAGTTGGATGATGATTCTGATGATGACTCAGCACTTCAGTGGACTACAGAGCACCAGAGTTCAGGTCAGTGGCACTTGGACTGTCTTCAAGTTCAACAGACATCATTCCTCCGAAGTCGGAGTGTGGCTGCCCGCATGGCGGGGTAATAAAAAAAAAAAAAAACCGGTCACACACGTAATGCTCTCATCCCTAGCTGGTGCATTTGTGCCATAGTGTTCAAGTGCTTCGGCTGTTGGGATGATCCCTGGAGTCTTTAAGCCAGGGTGTAATGAGGAACAGTATAGTATGTGTGCACGGTAGGACATTTATCAAAATGTGAAAAGAGGCAGAAAGACGAGATAAAAACTCAGTAATTGTTTTTTTAAGTCCTTTATTTACACCTAGTTCTTTACTAAAATCTAAAAATCTAATCTAAATTTACTGCAATGTTTTAACAATAACTCGAGTAACAGTCAGTCTTACATTTGCTTTTGTTGTTGTCTAAAAAGTTGATAAAATACTGGTAATGAAGGTTTGCTGTTTCAATATGAGCTGTGCCAAATGAGACATCAAGAGTGATTCTATCTTCCTTCTTCTTCTGCGTCCCCAGGCCATATAGCCATTATGTGTAAGGTACTATGTTCCAGTTTTTTCAGTTTTTCACTG
>CM065709.1:789503-878421 GCA_017654935.2 Phymorhynchus buccinoides
TTTTCCAAAAAAGTGAACAAAAAAAAAAGTCGCGACACATCATTCCCCGGCTTATAAATTCAGGGCATATTCTAATGGAATGTTCGTGTTAATCTATTCAAAATCTCTTATTTTTCTTAGCTTAGCCTTAACAGATGGCGTTAGCCATAGTCTATATTATTATTGGGTTTGCTTGCTCCAGTGCCTTGATATTATATCCTCTAAGTCCAGGAGACCTCGTTACGGCACTGGGCTGCTGGAGTCACCTTGGTGGGAGTTCAGTGAGGCCTGTTCTAACAAACGCAGGACACCACGACTTTGCCCCTACTGTTACATGTTTTAGTCGCGGCGGCCAGCATGATGGGTCTCCCCCCAGACGCGTACCTGTACGACCGGTTTCCACGTCGACAACCACGACCTTATTGCCACCTGACTGCTCCACGAACTAGCACTTATCCCCATGACTTTGACCCGAACTAGTTATGTATTGACGGAGACTGTTTGACGGGCTGTAACTCCTGTGCTTTTCTTTCATGATCTATCTCGCTTAGCCAAACCTGAGAACTTAACAGATTACCTGCAGTGTTGGGCTTCAATTAGAGCAATACTCTCAGATCCGCATCCGTTAAGCAGTGAGCTCGCTGCTGTTCAGGTCTTCCCATTGGCAAAGCCCACGCACACTCACTCTGGTAGATTCAATCCAGGACGCGAAAATCCCTTGCCTCTGATGGATTCGAACCCGAGACCTCCAAGCCTTATTCGCGCCTTACCACTGAGCCACGCGTGGCTTGTGCTGCCAGTTTTCTAACCGTTCCCTGTGTTGCTCTCTTTGTGGCTGTCTGTATATGCTTTTTTTTTTTCATTTAAATTTGTGATCAGCACAGGAAAAGGAGGTTAAGTCGGGCAGCCAAGAAAGAAAGAGAGATTGATTGAAAAATTGTTAAAAATAAACGTTAGAGATACCATGTAGATGAATTTATGTTTTTTTTGCCTGTTTCATCTGTTACTCTGGCCTTTCCTGAAATATGAATAGTCAAAAGTGTCATTTACGACTTGAGCCTTAGTTTTCCTGTGCTGCTCACATTTGGAGTTTTGTCTTTGATATAATGTGTTGTTTTCTCAATGGTTGTGGTTCACTTTTTTTTTAAATGAAGCTGTTCAAGATTAATATTATCAATGTATAACGTAGAGCTTACTTTGTATCTCGATGTTCATGCATTGTAGAAAAGTTTGGGTTTTTTTGGGGGGTGTTCTGTACTCACAATTTAAAGTGAAATGAGTTGGTGGCTACTTTCCACAGTGTGACAGTGATACGGGGAGTTAGTGACAGTAAGGATTCCCCATGATTGCCTGCAAGGGGATTGCTAACTTTTGTACTGGTGTTTGGAATGCTTGCTTGGTTGTTTGTTCCTTGTGTTGTCCTTCATTTTGAATGTTGTACAGTGGAACCCGGTTTTATAGGAAATTTGAAGGGAGATAACTTTTTTTGTTTTCTTATAATCCGGGTTTTCTCTTATATCGGATATAAGAAACCTTTTTTGGATTTATTTTCTTATAACCATTTGAATGGGGTAAAAAAAAGGAAAAGAGAAAAGGAGAAAAAATAATAAAAGACAACAAAACTTAAACGAGAAATGCTTTTACTCTACTTGTTGCACGAATAAAGGTAAAAGTGCAAGCAAAGGTGAAAAAAGAAAAGACAGAGCAGTAAAATTAAAAACTGAAAAATGAAGGCAGTACGTGGTGTGAGTTTCATGATTGAACGAGCAAGATAGGCGAGTAGGGCAGATAATGGAGTGGGTGTGGGGTAGGAGCTAACATATTTCTTTAATGTAAATTTTCTGTTTCTTTGGATTTTATATCATATTGCTAAGTTGTGGATTTTAGACATACTCATATTTTACACCCAACGTGGACGACCCATTTTTTATTGTGATTTTTGTAAATGCCAATGGACAATAAGAAATTTCGACCTATGACTCATATTTTACATCCTAAAATCAAAATACGGCAAAACTCTGTTATAAGAATAATCGAAGGGAGATATTGTTTTGCTTATTACCATATCCAATTTTTCTTATATCCGAACCTCGTCTACATAAGAAAAATTTTGAAGTGTTTGTTTTTCCTATAGCCAAATTTGATGGGTAAAAGGGAAAGAAAAGGACAGAAAAACAAAATGAAGATAAAATCCTTTTTCCCTAATTTGATGCATTTCTTACATCATAAAATCAAATCTCTCTAAGAAAAGATTTACAGGTGGTCCTACAACACTCAAACTAACAAGCTTTTTTTTTTTTTTTTTACTATCAATACAGTACCCATTCGACCTTCATCTTTGGTACGACTATTACCATTTACTGTCCACGTTTCCATGCGGCTATTTTTATCAGTCTTTGCTTTTGTTTATGTGGGTTTTCATCCAGATCTTCGTTTATTTGTATTTATCTTCTTAAAGAAAATGGCTTGCCTTTTCCTCTCTGCCATGTGCTGGCTGAAAATAACAAGTCTGGACATCCTCTCTACCACCCAACACAAAAGTATCAGGCACTCATATTTTTTTTTTTTTTCTTCTGCCAACATTTATTTTGCGCGAATAACTGAAGGAAAGTATGGAATAAAGGAACAAAAACAACTCAATTAGTCACTTGCAATCCAGTTCCCTTGTACTGTTATCGTAGACTCGGGTGTCTGTGCAGCATAAGTGCACTGGTAGGCGCAGGTAATTAATGTATCGTTTTCTCTTTTTTGGTACTGTACTTCCTTCTTCCGTCAGTCCAACGGTCTACATTTTTACAAGATGAGTTGGACACGAACTTGACTCATTACACTGATATTACGACGTGGTCTTTTTTCTGGGTAGCTGGTGATCCCGGATCAATCATACAAATATTCTTGCCCAGTTTCCAACTGTTCAAATAAGGACAGTTCTTGTGTGGTATTTAATATAGTTTTCATTTTCAATTTGTGGGCATTATCGTATGGTAGTCAAAGCTGGTCAAAACAAGATTTTGTGTAGACATGCTCTGTCGACAATGCGGCGAATACATGGAACCCGTGATTTTCACGCGTGATTCTGGTTGGTCTTTAAGAAAATGTTTTCAATGGTATTCGTCATTATAAACAATAGAGCTCACTAATATATTAAAAGATAAAAAATGTATCTGCATAACTCTCTATGATTGGTGTGACATACTTTTCTTGATGTCCAAGTTTTCCATGCAGTATGGAGTGGAATAAGGGACTTGTTGCTTGCTTCATGGATAATCGGAGTTTTCTTTTTAATGTGATATGAGCGAGTTTTCTTTTCTTATATGACTGAGTTTGTGAATCATCAGATTACAAGAAAGTGAATAAGTTTGGCTGAAGACATTTTTTTTGCTGAATTATAAGGCGAATTTTGCTTCATAAAGCGTATTCACGGTGCTGTATATTTCTATATTAATGTTAGTGTTTCGTGACGGTATCTACTCCTGACGTAAATTTCTCTCTTTGTTTGCTTTGTTGGAACACTGCACTTTGAACATCCTTTCAGTTTCATGCCCTAGATTTTAAAGAAATCGCAGTTATGAAGCAAATCAAACCGCTTACCTGTATAGAAAATGAACTGCAAACCAACTCCCTTGTATGAAGATTTCTTAATCCATAATTTACACTCTCGATGGGAGCATTTGCTTCCTTTAACTGGGTTTTCTTATACGCGTTTTCTTATCTCCAGTTTGATAATACATAAGAAAAGGAGTGTTCGGCCGTTGGGGAAAAAAAATTGCTTTCATTATAACTGTGTTTAATTATAAATTGGTTTTGACACTGTAACATGCTGGGTTTTGCAGAAAGACCTAATGTGTTTTTCAAGAGATACCACACTTATCTCTGTTCTCGGCCGTTCAGAGGGAACCAACGAAGGAGTACACTGCACTGCTGTCTATCCTGTTCATGTTAGCTTCCTTTATCTGTGTTTTCTGTGTCTGTATTTCTCCATGTCTGAATCTTGTCAAGCTGGGTATCAGATACCTCAATGATTTGGTGTTGGTCTTTTTCAGAGTATACATTGTCACAGATAACACTGGTTTCATGGGCACCTGTTCAGTCTGTGTTACTCTATGCCCTTCTGTATTTCTTCGGCCAAGGTGGTTTTGCTTCTTTCTGTGTGATTTCAGCCTTTGAATCTCTTTGGTGTGCGCTGTGACTGATAACATTACTTAATACTATACTAACATGTCTTTGTTTTACTTTCAACCGACAACATAACACTGAACATACGACTGACCATTTACTAACAATGTTTTATTTTCAACCACTAACTCACTGACAAAAGCAATACGCTGACCATTTACGTAACATGTTTTACTTTCCACCACAAATAACACTAAAATGTGAGCTGATCATTTGCTAACATGTTTCACTTTTCACCACAATTAACATCTAAACAATGGCTGACCATATTACCTCATCCCCTTTCCTCATATGACTTCCTTATCTTTGGTTGACATTAGCCGTATAGGGGCCCAACATAACATAGGAGCTGTACACTAAATCGTATTTTTTCTACAGTAACTTGAAAATCATGTAAGTTTACTTATCTTTTTGCAAAGACTAGGAGTCCGATTCTCAAACGCCTGAGGACCTTGGCCACCGGCTTCTGTTTGCTGGGCTGCCTAAAGATTATGGGTCCTGGCCTTTTGGGGACGCTTCCCAACGCCATCGTCCTTCAAATCCCCTTGGCCAAGAGAGTGGGAAGTACCTGGGGAAGGCATCTCCACTATAAACACTATTTTAGGCCCAGTCCCGCTGGAATATAGCTTTGCCCCCCATCCATGCTATCTGGCCGTCATTGGTCGGAAACAACTGCTGGCATCATTCAGCATTTGATTGATTTGCTATATGTCATTGAAATAAGATTCTTTTTTGTACTTTTGTCTTCTTGTTCTCCCTTGGGGATACTGAGGGGTCTTCCGTACAAATAGTTCCCTATCCTTCTGGAAGTTCTTGCTGTAACTTCCTCTAATCTGTCTCTCTCTGCCTTTGCCTTTTTCCTTGCTTTGTGTCACCCATCTTGACTTTTTGGCCCAGTTCTCCTAAGAAAAAAGAAGTCATCATATGGTTTTTCCTCCTTTGAGCTGCTCAAATCAGAAATGTGTCGGCTGAAGCAGACAGGTGAGACCTGTGAAGCTGAAAATGGCCAGACGTAGACCATTGTGGCCTGATGAACTGGGAACGCAGAAAAAGAAAAAGGTTGATATCGAACCGATTCCTTAGATTTTAAATCAATTGTATTCATGGAAATTACATGTTGCAATGAAAACAAAACTGGCTCATTAGATTTGCTGTTATTCTTGTTCATGTAGCGTGAAACCAAAATAAATGTCCACAGGTCTGAACTTAATTTTGATCCTTGGTGTCCTTTCACCGGTGATGGCGTCTGTTACTGATGTTTGTGTTTCCTGCCGTGTCTTTTGTCCTAATCTTCCCCTGTGGGGTTCTACCAGGTACGTAGGTATTTTGGGCTATAAATAGTTCCCCCGACCTGGAGTTCTGCTTGTACTTCCTCTAATCCGTCTCTCTTTGAGACCCTGTCTTTTCCCTTTGCTGACTGTTGATCTTCTATCTTTCTGCTCTTACGACTCCATTTCTCCTGCCTTTTTTTGCAAGAAATTCTAGCAGCCGAGTCGACGGGACAATGCTGTGTCTATACTATTTCTAGGCACTTATGGCAGCATGACACATCTGCCGCTCATATTTGACAGGAAACTGTCTGAGCCGTAGAGCATAGGAACAGAGAATTACTAATGCTGTAGTTATGTCTTGTCAGTTCGAGTACGACTATCACTACTACAGTACTATTATATTAAAGAGACGAACTGCTATTTTGAAGCTGGGATGAACTTGTATAATGTATTAACACCTTGCCCAGGATACATACCCACTCTCATTGTAGTGAGGACTGATGACAATTCGGACTGTCGCCCAAAGGTAATTCACAGAGGCTGCAGCCTACTAGTGAATCCTCTATTGTGCTAAGTCCGTCATTCACTAACTGACTAAAGCTGAACTGAATTCTCCTATACCTTAAACTGTCCATTAAATAATATTTTCATTACAGCTGTCTTCTGTACAGTATGGGCCTAGGTCACAGGATAGGTGAACATAAAATGACAAACACAAATGTGACTTTTCTTCGTTCTGCTGCGCGTTGCCTCTGTGGTTTTAGGACTCACAATATTTTGTGAATTAATTCTATTTGGTCCAGTGGAACCAAGTGTGATATCTGACCCGTTAGGGCGGGACGCTACTTACGTTTCGTCTTTTTGTTTTTTGGCGGTGGGGGACGTTAATCTGAGCGCATTAAGGCCTGGTACACAGTTTGTTCTGCATAGAAAGTTTATAATAGGCTTGCGTCCGGGCCACTGGGGTTCGCTGTACTGAACGATCGATGACGAAGAATATCATAGTGTAAAACTGTAAAGAAGTGTCAGAAAATCATATTGGTGTGGTAAATACGTTGACACACGTCTCCGCCGGCTCTTTTTATTTTTTCTTCTTTCTTTTCTTTTTACTTATTTTCTCGACGTTTTTGGCCTTGGGGTTGCGTCATTTTGCTCGTTTTCCGCGCAGAACATCTGTCATGTTGTGTACACATCTAGTAAGTAAAAGAAAGAAAGGAGACAAATAATAGGAGTGGGAGGTAATTGGCATACACCAGCGGCTAGGTTTTTTCATTCTTTCTTTTATCTTTCTTTCACCGAGATTTATCGCATTGGGATTTTTCCGCGTCTACTTGTTATGCAGCCTTATGGCGGAAGAAAAAGAGCTTCAAGGCCTGAGGAATTAAAAAGATAGGCCCTAACATCAGAAGAGGAGAATCAACATATAAGAAAGAAACGCAAGACGATAGTGCTTGCACTGGGTTAAAAGGAAGGACGGAACGGGCTCGCCAATTGCCGTCAACATTTAGTCCTACGTGCTGCTCATGGGGGTATAGGATCCGGGGTGGTGGGGGGGGCGGTCTTGTGTGCACAGATAGGTTTCTCCCCACTTCTGGAAGTTCTGTGCTTGATAACTTTCGCTCTCTAATCTGTCCCGTCTCTTTGTGTGTAACCTCTGCCTTTCCCTTGCTTACTGCATCGTTAACTGTCTTTCTGCCTTACCGTGCCATTCTGCCTGCCTTCTTCTATTCATAGAACACTTTCAAAACGATTCTCCACCGAGAATTCGGACTTGCTGGGCATAACTATTTCTATTAGTTAGTTCCTCGCATACTACCGACAGTCTCGCTATTTGGATCTTCTGCGCTCATTAGCTGACAGGAACCTGTCCTGAGCTATCTGAGAAGAAAAGAAGGCCAGGTGGTTATTTGGGCTTGTTTTAATTAACGCTTTACCGATCACGTCTTTTTGGCCTACACAGACACGATCGTCCTTGCTGTCTCTTCTCCTCGACATCTAGTCATGTAAAAAGAAGGACCGACCAGCCATTTTAACATGTGTTTATTCCTGTTCCCGATTTGATGCAGGTCATCCAGGCTCCCTTACTCTTCAAAGAGTGTCACCTATTGTGTTTATACTTCTCCACTAGATGCTGGTCGGTGGTCGCTCTTTCCTACGGACGCCTTACTAGGACCTGTAATTTATATTGTTTCTATTGTCAGTCAATGGCATCATTTTCTATGGGAAATTTCATGAAGATTCTCTTTTTGTTGTGTCACTAGGTGTTCGATTGCGCGACCGTCGTTAGTGTTAGTCTCGGTAAGGTTATGTTCGACTTTGCGTTGCGAGATTGATCTTCATCGTGATGAGTCAGGCCATGGATGTCAAGTAAGTACAGTGCATTCAATTTCTGATTCTCACAGTGCCGCGACACCGCGTGTGGTTACCAATAGAACAAAATCATAACTCTAAGATCTGACGCTTGTTCTCGATAATGATACACCAGGTACAATCCAATTCCAGTATAGCTTTCAAAGTGATGTGTGTTGTCCTAGTCATTGATGAGTACTACAACCGGTTACGATTAACTCGATGCTAACATGTCGAGTTGCAAAAAGCAACAACAATATATCAGCATCAGAAAAAACACATACAGCTCATACACATAGGTACCGAGTATTAGGGATGGTTATTGCAGCATGCAGTGTAGAGTTATGTCAACTATAAGGGAGTACCTTGTAAGTTGGATTCCTGCCCTATACGTGGGCTTGGTCACTATTCATCCACTATCACACACCCAGCATATCACATTCATAGCCTAGTGACGTATGTCGGGACAGGAGAATGCCATCCTGCCTCAAATAGACAAATCCGACAATGTAACCATAGTCCTTTTATCAACTCATTTGACATCGATGGTGAATTTTGCTAATTACATTTTCCGTCGATCCACCTTAAAGTTGCGAACGGACCTATTGCGTACATTGTGGCTGCTGGTGTTTTGTTTTGTTATGTTGTTCGTTTTTTTTTTTGTGCTCTGTACGGCCATAGGATATCTCACACGACAGCTTGTATTTCCTGACTATGCGTGTCACATTTTTGTGTTATCTGTGTGCCTGCTTAATTGAGGAATTGATGAAGTGATCGGGCGCAAAACAATTTTTGGTTCGTCGTGACCTTTGACCGTAGACGACCTGACAACCCGACACAAATCTATTTTTTAGCCATATTCTCTGGCGCACCACTCGCATAGCATCTTGAGAAGCTTTGTTATGAAGGTGTCTTGGGCTATGCACGTGTCTGTGCGATGGGCATACTCGATCAAGGTCAAAAGGTCGAAAGAGAAGATCGCTGAGCCTGAACATTCTGTAGGCTTGTAATTTCTTTTTCTCACTTCTGTCTGTCCCAAGGAGTACTTCTCGAACGGGTGATCCTAATCAGGCAATTTTATGGTGTACTTGGTGTGTATCACTACTGAAGGATGGAAGGCATCTGCTGTCAAACCTTTTGCCGTTGTTGCGTGACCCTTGACCTTGACATGTATCGACGTTGAAAACCGTACAAATCTTTCAGGGCATAACTCCCACACCGTTAAGTTTTAGATGTCGTCAAATTTGGGCATGTGCAGTGTACTGCTTTTGGCAGGTATTTCCGTTCTGCTTGTGGCTTACTGACTACAATGTCAAGGTCATGTCGCTGTGAGATTCGTTAGCCTTGAAAGTGTAGAGGGGTCTACAATCGATTGTGTTTTCAGCATATTTTTGCCACATTTGTACTTAACAGAAGCGGGCTCATATTGTCGTCTGTTGCTACTGTGCATTAACGCCTAGAGGTTATAAGAAAACAGCCGGCCATGATTTACATTATCGCACCTGGCTGTTCGCCTTGTTGACTTGTGACTGCTTAGAAGAACGCGACAGTAGGTCCCTGCTTTGCGCTATATATTATTGGGTCCTCTGCTGTATGCTCGTGAACTACATAGGACTATGACGCCTCTTCAAATGTTTTGTCATGGATCGGTGGATGGAATGAAAATGTGTTTTAACGTCCCTCGCATGAGAGAGAGAAAGAGAGGGGAAGAGAGACAGGACGACACTACAGACAAAGACACACGACAAAGAAAGACAGAACGACATAGAGACATAGACAGAGAGCAAAGAGAACCACTGCTGTTCCAGTTGATGAAATAAAGAATTTTTAACCGTCCTCACGCCCCGGTACCGGCATACCGTATTGTCATGATCAGACGAAGAGCAGGAGCACACAGGGAGAGAGTAGAGACACATAGGCATCACAGTATACAATGAGTAGGGATTTGAGTGGGGCAGGGAGACACATAGAGAGAGATCACAAGACAGAGAGAGAAAGAGAGAGAGAGACAGACAGACAGACAGTCACCGTGCGATGACATAGGCCTATAACAGAACACAGCAGAAGGAGAGTGGAGAGCGGGGGGGGGGGGGGGGGTCTTGACTGGGGGGGGGGGAGGGGGGGGGGGGACAGAGACAGAAAGCGAGAGAGAGAGACCATAACAGACAAACATTACAACAGAGAGGAGGAGCGCCCACCCCAGGGAGCGATAGAGAATGATGCAAAGCAACTGTAATGAGAACACCATCGGCCATTAGGCATGTGAGGGAAACTGTGGAAGTGGGGAACAGTGAGCGGCGGTCGTCTGGCATGGGACATGTCCGTGCACCTAGCAATGCCACGACACAAAAAAAAAAAAAAAAAAGTAAAAAAAAAGAAAAAAAAAAAAAAAAAATTTGCGACAAGAAAAAAAAAAAGGACGCCGTAGTCATCATTGTGTCCGTCACCGTAGGTCGATGGGACTTTTGCAGTGGTCTGTTTGTATTTTTGTTTTTGTCGTCACATAGGTGATCGGACTCTGGGTGTCTTCGTCTGGTTGTATTTGTCCGTCAAAATAGGTGATCTAAGCTTTTGCATTGGCTGTGCGTTTTTTTTGTTGTTTGTTTTTCTGTCTGTCCCCAAGGATATATATCTCGCCGAATCCCCCGCTTGACCGAGAATTCCCTGTGCGTCAGATTTTGTCTTTGCTGGTTGTGTCACCATGAGAGGAGGCACATCCAGGCGGGCAAAATGTTTCGCTAATCGTGACCTTGACCTTGGTTAATGACGACCTTGAAACAAAAATCTTTTAAGGGCCATAACTAACTCCGACACCGTTGGTGTTAGAGGTCTTCCAAATTTTGGCATGTAGGGAGTACTTTGTTATTATGCCCGTTCTGATGGTGGCATACCGATCAGGTCACGTCACGGTCCGGGAGATCGTAGGCCTTTTTTTGAATGTGGTAGGGGTCTACAACTGGTTTTAAGCTTTATTTTTTCACATTTGTGCTTGACAGAAGCGCTCTTCAGATTGTATAACTGTATACCCTAGAGTCGAAAACTCCACAGCATAAATTATAGTCGCCATGCTCATGCTTGACATCTTATTGGAGCTTGAAGATTGACCTTGAAAAACCAAAATTTTCCCTTCTTTGCGCTATGTATTTCTTCTTCAATAGAAAGCTGTATCTCGTGAACTAGAAGAAAGAGCGAATCCCCTTGCAATTTTTGTGTCAGGATGTGACACTCGACGGGGTGTCGCAAGTGCGGGGCATTGCTGGTGACGGATATGTCTGCCGCTCGGCGACGCCCTTGTTACCATATTTTTCTGTGAAATGAATAAGGGGAAGGAACTCACTGTTAATTAACTCCCTTTTTTACCGTTATTTTTAGCACCCATTCGCCTATCACATGAAAGTAGCTGCCCAACATACAGACCTAAATTCATCTCACTAGTGATGTGCTTCACACATAGCAGCATGTATAAGCACACAAATATTTCCCATGTCATGCTCTCTTGGCCTCACTATTTCATATTTGATCTTTTTCTGACTATAAGGCGATACTCCCCCCCCCAGATTAAGACCCCTGTGCCTTATAATATGACTGTAAAAAAACGTAACAACAAAATCTTAATTTTGTGAAAAAAGTTTGGGGGTGCGCCTTATACTAAGGTGCAATTTATTAGTCTGAAAAATACGGTATTATCTTTTTGAGTGTTCCTTGAAAGTTTTATAACATAATCGCACATTTTATTGATGCAGTCTTTGCACGTGAATCATCTGACCGTTTAAACGCAGAAGGGCAGTGAGGACAGCTGTGAGGTTTTTGTCCAGTGTGCGTCAAACGGTGGTTTGCAAGATGACCGGACTGGGCAAAACCTCTCCCACAGTCTGTACACACATGGGGTTTTTCTCCAGTGTGGGTCAGACGATGTTGTGCTAGATTACAGGACTGGGAAAAGCTTTTCCCACAGTCTGAACACACGTGTTTTTTATCACCTGAGTGACTCCTTCGGTGACGCGCTACAGAACTGGTCTGAGCAAAATCTTTCTTACTGCCGGAACAAGGGTCAGTCTTTTTACTAGTGTGGGTCAGACGATGTTTTGCTAGATTACTGGACCTGGCAAAAGCTTTCCCACAGTCTGAACACGCATGGGGTTTATCCCCTGTGTGAATTCTCTTGTGCCTCGTTAAATGCCAGGTCCTTGAGAACGACACCCCACAGACATCGCAGGCATGGGGTCTGGCACCTTCATGAACTGACCTGATGTGGAGCTGTAAAGTATCTGACCTCTTGAAACCACTGTCACAGTGTGGACACTTGAAAGGCCTCTCCCCTGTGTGGACTCGCCTGTGTTTCTCCAGGTGAGCAGCCCGGATAAAACTCTTACCACACACATCACACACAAATGTCTTACCACCACTATAGGTCATTTTGTGGTTTTGTAGGTGGCTAAGTATACAGAAAGACAGTCTACTTGTCTGGTTTGTGGTCATCTTCGTGTTGCCAAGGCTACTATCTACCTCCTTATCTATGTCTGCATTGCTACAGTTACCAGCATCACATCTGTCAGGTGTGGAGGATCCAGGCAACGCCATAAGCAGTTTCTCT
The DNA here is from genome assembly GCA_017654935.2 of Phymorhynchus buccinoides. NCBI lineage: Eukaryota > Metazoa > Mollusca > Gastropoda > Neogastropoda > Raphitomidae > Phymorhynchus > Phymorhynchus buccinoides. Next base: position 801,873 of record CM065709.1, read on the forward strand.
CCATGAACTGTCGCCAGGTGGAGTTCCAAGCTGCTGATCAGCACAAAGGCAGCAGGACAAAGGCAGCACGGGTGCTTTGAGTCCAGAGACAGCAGTGAAGTGTTGTCAGACATGGGCTGTGCTGTGCTGTAGACAGCTGAGGGCTGATCTGGTGAGTCTTCCTCCATGGACCATGCAGGTTCCAGCTTCTGTGAAAACAAACATAGCAAGTGTTGAAATAGCTTTTAACTCATTCCACCCCACAACAATGGATTAGCAGTGCCTGTGCCCCATGAACTGGTGGACATGCTGTACTTTCTCAGAGAAAGCACTTCAAGCTGTGGAGACCTCAATGCATCTAATTTCATAAATGAACAGTGGGGGGAGCCAGACAGACAGACAGACAGACAAATACATGATATGTGTGTCAAGATATTCCAGATTTTACAGTAGTGGTATTAAAAAAATCCTCCTGCAAAGGAATGCAGAATTATAAATTGCTCAAAACAAATAAACAATGCTCAAAACAAATAAACAAATTCAAAAGTTGAAAACATGAACACCAATCCAAACTTTGATATCAATTGTACATGTATCTTTTCAACATACGCCAAATCTTAAAATTACACTATTTAAACAAAGAAAGACTTACTAGGACAAACTCAACAGCTGAGTCTGCAGAATAATTCCCTGACAAGGTCCGTCTCTTCTGTGGACAGTCTCTCAGATGGCAAGGACATCTGTAAAGATAAAAAAAAGTTATTATTGCTTTTTTTTTTAAACAATCCCTTACTCTTTCTCTTCTTTAAAGGGGCACTCAGACGGATGAGTTTTTGCAAGAAACATGTCAAGATCACCCGGAAAACACCCTATATACATATAATTTTCAATACATTCCTGACGGTGCTGTCATATCTTGGAAATACTAACGCTTGTGTGTGTGTGTGGTGTGTGTGTCACTCTGTGTGTGTGTGTAGGCCTACATGCATGCACAATGTGTGCGTGCGTCTGTATGCGCGCATGTGTGACAGGCATACAAGTAATGTTGTAAAGCTTCAAGACTATGCGCTACATACATTTTCTAAGTAAATAAAAAATAGGCTTGTGGGTAGGTAAGTGTGTGTGGTGTCCCTGTGCATGGCTGTGTATATGTACGCATGTACATGGATGCCAGCTAATAACCCACTATGTTTGAGAGAAAGAGGGAGAGATAGACAGAGAGAGAGAGAAGATAGACAGACAGATGGACAGAAAGAAAGATGTGAACATATTTTGTTCAAAATAACACCCGCGAAATAGACAACCCATAAGTTTACCACCACCACCCCCGCAGTTTCCTAGTCAGTAAATTGTCCGCATGTGACTTCAAGATAGCCAAGGATGCAACAACTATTCTGGAAAATTGGGCTTTATTATTGTATGAAGATAGCTTGCCCAGGCAACATTCCCACTCTTACAGCCACGATTGAGGACTTTAGGACAGTTGGCTTTACAGACGAAGCAGCAATAAGACCCAAGGCAAATGCCTCCCAGTGTTGAAATCATAGATTATCACAAAGTATTAATAACCTGTAGCAAATGTTCCGCTGCTGTAGATATCCATTTCCAGGTAACTGTCATTATGGTACCTTACTATTGACCCAAACTGGAGCTTAACCCCTTCGCAGCCAGACATTTTCAGCCAAAAAATACCATTAAACTTAACTGGGTAGAGAAGAAAAAAATCTGCAATATTGGGGAATTCCTCTGTGACATGTATAACATTTAATAGGCCTATCCTTACCTCCCAAAGGTAAGAAAATTGGGTCTTCGGATAATAGGTCCAGATTGGATGCCTTTTAGTGACATGGGTGGTAAGCCATTGTGGTGCAAAAATGCAACATTGGTGGTGATCCGAAAGGGTTAAGGCTATGTCAGATCAATTGACATCGGCTAGAACTGACACCAAGACTACATCAAAATGTCTTCAGATAATAGGTCCAGATTGGATGCCTTTTAGTGGCATGGGTGTTAAACCATTGTGGTGCAAAAATGCAACATTGGTGGTGATCCGAAAGGGTTAAGGCTATGTCAGATAAATTGACATAGACCAGAACTGACACCAAGACTACATCAAAATGTTGTTACGCTAGGCATAGTTATGCGGGGATTGTCTTATTTTTCTGTATCTGTATCTGTATTTAATACGTTGAAGGAGCCTATGAAGGCTATTAACTCAACGGAAAGGGGAGAGCGCTTTGCGAATTTAAAAACTTGTACTGTCCTGATGGTATGACAGTGAGTTTAAAATACTGTCCTGGTGGTATGGCAGTGAGTACCGTATTTTTCGGACTATAAGGCGATATTTTTTTCTCCAATTTCGACCTATGCGCCTAATAAACGAGGGCGCCCTATTAGTGAACAAAATCGTGAGAAGAGAGGCAACGATTGCCGTACTCAGTACAGTCTACTGTGAGTCACAACATCGAAAGTGGTAACGAGTCGCCGATACGACGAATACTCGCGATAAAAATCCCTGTTATCGTCCGATATACCGTCCAACAGATGCCCAACCCTTCATTGGATGTAAAAAGCATCGTTGTAGAGCATAATTCTACCAGTTTTCGCGAAGAATTGTCCAAACACAGCAACCGGAAGTCGCAAAAACGGAAGTTTCGATTATTTGAGAAGGGAGCCAACTCTCGTTTACGACAACAATAATGGCGGTCGGTAATCGTTTACAAGACGTGTACGGGCTTCAAACTTCGACTTTCTGTTGCGAGGTGTGTATCGCCTTTTACTTGGATTTTGTCAGATTCTTGAAAATTGCCCTATTCGCCTTATACACAGCAGTGCCTAATGAGCCGAAAAGTACGGTACTGTCCTGATGGTATGACAGCAAGACAATGGACCATAGACCTTTCTTTTGCGGCATCTAGGCAAGACCTCTCCGATATATAATAATAAATTCACCTTTTGCCTTAATTTCTGTCCCGAGTTTCTTAGGAGGGAAGTGTGCTGATTGCACGTACGCTGAACCTGCACTAGCTGGCCAGGTCATAAAGCTTTAGATAGGGCGTACTAGTGTTACAGTAATACGTAATTCTCGTTACAGGATCACGCAAAAACTAAAAAACTCTTGGGTTCAGCTTCTCCGGACTTTAATTCACAGGAAGAACTCATATAAAAACGATGGAGATGAAGATTGTTAGATTGATGAGGTGAGAAGAATATGAAGACAGGTAGAAGTAGAGAAGCAGAGGAAAAAGTAGAAAAAAAAAACTGCAACACACACAACCAAACACAATCCTTAATCATAATGTCCCAATAAAACCAAATATTAAAGATGATGGTAAAACAATCTTGTGTCATAAGTGTGTGTGCTGTACGCTTGCTGTGTGAGTGATGCATGCATATAAAATGTGTTAACCGTCACAAACTCTAAGCCCATAAATATAATGATCCCCTTACAATATTTACCCAACCATAACACTTATTAACCACCTCCATGCATGCAATTATCTCACTAAAATCAATAATACTCCAATTATACTAAGCAGCAACAGCAGCAACAACACAAAACAAAACAATAACAACCACAAACTGTAGCTCACGCCTGTCGCAGTCAAAAAAGTCGCTCAGTCAAATAAATCGCCTGCTACTATGAGTGTGTATTTGCGACAACCAGAAATGTCACTTTTTCTGTACTTGAACCATTTGCCTAACCCTAACCCTAGAAATAAGTGAAATTTGTGGTTCATGCTCAATGTCGCAAATACACTCTCATAGTAGCCGGGCGATTTATTTGACTGAGCAACTTTTTTTACTGCGACGACGACGATGCTAAATTATGCCTGCACCAACTCCCAGGAAGACAGAGAAGCGCTTCAAAAGGACCTCAATGCTTTACAAGACTGGTCAAAGAAATGGCAACTCCGTTTTAACGCAGACAAATGTAAAGTAATGCATTTGGGAACAAAAAACCAGCACTTTGAGTATACCATGACCAGCAACGGTGAGGAAGTGCAGTCGTCGGATTGTAAAAAAGACCTAGGAGTATATGTTGAAATTTACACAGCATTGCCAAAAAGCAGTAGCCACACCCAATAGAATTTTGGGGATGATTCGTCGATCCTTCGACTTCATGGACTCCATGATGCTCACAGCCTTGTTCAATGGAATTGTCAGACCGCATTTAGAATATGGGAACGTCATATGGTCCCCCATCTACGAGATATTGAAATTCTGGAAAATGTCCAACGAAGAGCTACCAAAATGATCCCAGAACTAAAAGATAAAACGTATGCAGAGAGGCTCAAACTCAAAGCTCTTAAGCTACCAAGTCTAGCTTACAGAAGATTCAGAGGTGATCTCATTGAGGCATATAAATTCAAGCAAGGTCTTTACAGTGAAGACAGCGAGGAAATCCTCCCATCAAGTACTGAATCACGCACAAGAGGACATTCTCTTAAAGTCAGAAAACAAGCGTCCCATCTGGACATTAGAAAGCACTACTTTGGGCTGAGAGTGGTCACAGCCTGGAATAATCTGCCAGATCAAATAGCCAATGCACCCTCTTTGAATGCGTTTAAGGGCAGGTTATACAGGCATTACATAAATTTCCAGCATAGTCTAGACAGGCTAGAGCCACCACCCACCCTCAGACAAGAGGTTCCCAGAATGTGGAGCGACTCGACCAACGAAGGTGACGAATGAATAGACCCGCTACAGGCCACTTGTCGGCTTAAAATACCTCTCCCGTTAAAATATGCCACCGGATGTTGATTTCGACAATCTTAGCATGACCAAAATGGTCGCGCACCACAATGGTCGCGGTCAAAAATACACGCGTCTTTTGATTGGATGACGGTAAGAGGCCATTTTCAGTCACTTACTCATGTTACTGACTTACGTTGTTTCATGGAAACTGACTCTAACCCAACCCTAACCTTGTCCTAACCCTATCCCTTACCCGAGAAAAGCAAAAAGTTGTTTGTACTGAGTATTATGCAGTGAGAATGTTCAGGTGTGGGGCAAACAAAGTTTAACCTTTGCAAGTGACGAAAATAGCAGCCAATCAAATTGAAGTATGGTTACTGTGCACAGATCTATCCGTCAAAAATGGCCGCGCACCACAATCATCTTTGACCGCGACCATATTCGAACGCGACCATTTTTAACCGCGACCATTTCGGGCATACACCCCTGTGAGAACCTGTGAGACTAAAATAAAAAGAATCTGCACTCAATCAAGCAAATGACTGGTACAAACTTAGTTTACTAACCTAAAGTAGGTTAGTCAAACCTATACAAACATTTAACTTACCCTATTTATGGAATAGGGGTTCTACTAGAACCTGGTTATCTAGAACTTCTAGATAAAACTTCAGCAGTCGTTGGTCTCACTACCGTCAACAAAAAAATGCTATCCAATCAAAGGATTGGAAACAAACACTTTATGCTATCAACCAATGAAATACATTTTTAAGACTATCGCCCTTGACCTTCGTTAAAGGGGAGTACTTTGTATTTTATCAAATAAAAGGGAGTACCCATTATCGCACTGACGGGGTTACACTAGTACTCTCCCAAAGTTCGTCGATCTACTTGATGGTTATGCCACGGTGTGGCGTACGTTTCACAAGAGCGAGCGCTCGCAGCAGTTCGCGCAAATCGGCAAAAACACCTTCGTTTGCCGGTAGTTTGGCTAACGTTTTGCTGTTCCCCCAAAGCGACCACGCAGCGAATTATCACGTGACTTGCATGGGAATATATTTCTGGCTTTTTTTGCCCATTAAGGATTGGTTGAAAACATTTTTTTGTTGCATTTCTTGTTGGTTTAAACAAATCTTTAATATTTCCAAACACATATAACAGAAAGCAAAAGAGAGCATCAACAAGCTAGCGCTTATAGCGTGCTCCTGAAATATTTCATGAAAAATATTTGGTGAATGACAGACTGTGTATAAAGTACAATGATACATCATTTATTCATGATAATTGAGCAAAAGTAAAGCAGAAAAAAAATTCAAACACACACAAAGAACATATGTGCAATCAATTTAGAGACACACATAGTCAAAAGAGAAAATACGAAGAAGGAAAAATCAAAGCATTTGATGAAAAAAGGGAGAAACAGGGAGAAATCTTGACATAGTTTACAATATACATTTCTTGTTAATAATTGTTGATTGGTGCAATGAGGTTTCCATAAAATATTTTTTCTTGGAGCAATCAGACAAGATCGAGCCTGTAATATTTTCTGCAAACGTTTTGCAAAGTTGATTTTTATACCCCTTTTGGCACAAACGTATTTCGCAAACGTAAATAGGAATTGTTCGGAAATAATTAAGGGGAGTAATTTCATGGTGTGTGGGAGTGATCTTGCCTAATTCAATCGGTCAAACAGGGGAAGTCACTCTACCATCAGCTCTCGTAGCCTATCGACTCGTGTGCCTTGAGCAGACATCCCCCCGGCGGGCTTCCACCTATCATGTGGGGGGGGGGGGGGGGGGGGCTTACGGAGAGTAGCCCAGCAGCCTCCTAAAGTCCAACCACACGTCCTCGTCGTAGGAGGCGGGCAACGGCTTAGGCTGGCTTTATGTGGTTATATAGTTACTGTGTTTTGGAGACTCAGGACACAAAAGTGCCCAAGGTCCTCGCCTCAACAGCCTGTTCTGGGAGGTTGTTCCATGCCTTGATGGTACGTGGCAGGAAGCTTGCTTGCCTGTATTGGGTGCGGCAGTATAGGTCTGGGCCAACTGCTTGGGGTGTGCTCGGCGTTGGCGCTGTACATGTGGTGCTGGGACCAGTTTCTCTCTTACAGTCTTCATAGTGACCAGATTGTTTTGTATCTTATAGAGCATGGCTAGTCTTGCTGTTTCCCTTCGTTCTTGCAGGGTGGGCCACTTCAGCTGCTCTATCATGGAGGTCACACTTGACGTATTCCTGAAGCGGCGCAGGGCAAATCTTGCAGCTCTCCTCTGGACCGCTTCGATTTTGTCGTTGTCTTGCTGTTGGTGAGGGTCCCACACTGTGGAGGCGTATTCCAGTATGGGACGCACAAATGCCTTGTAGGCTCTTTCCCTGATGGTCTGGGAACTGATTTTGAGTCTTCTTCTCAAAAACCCGAGTCTTGTTGGCCTTTGAGCAGACGTGCTGGATATGTTTTTTCCAGCTCAGGTCTTTACAGATGGTAACTCCCAGGTATTTTACAGAGTCCACCGTTTCGAGCAAGTGGCCATGGAGCGTGTACCTGCTTTCTTGCGTCTGTCTTCTTCTGGCAACAGGTAAGGTGGTGCATTTGTCAGGATGAAATGCCATGTCCCAGCTCTTCTCCCAATCAGCAAGCTGATGGAGGTCATGCTGTAGCTGATCATGGTCCTGAGGCGCCGCTACCACTCTATACACTGCAGTGTCATCAGCAAAGAGACGGGTTGGTGATGTCACCTTGTCTGGTAGGTCATTGATGTATGCCAGGAACAGGCACGGTCCAATGACTGTTCCTTGGGGCACTCCAGAACAAACATCAATGTGGGTGGAGCTGACACTGTTGACGACAACCGCTTGTCTTCTGTTGCTAAGGAAGTCTTCAATCCATTTGTTGAGCTTCCCCTGGATGCCATAATGACGAAGCTTGTGCAGGAGCAGGCTGTGATTTACTTTATCAAAGGCCTTAGCGAAGTCCATCACTATGATGTCAGTCTGCTTGCCTTGGTCTACATTTTCAAACAGTTCATCGGTGAACTCTAGGAGCTGTGTTTCACAGGATTTGTTCTTCCTGAACCCATGTTGCTGGTCACACAGTATCCCATGGTCTTCCAGATGGTTCATGATGGCACTGGTGATGATGTGCTCTAAGATTTTGCAGGGGACACTGGTGAGGGATATTGGTCGGTAATTCGCTGGATTGTATTGCTCCCCTTTCTTAAACACTGGTGTTACATTGGCCTCCTTCCAATCAGTTGGTACGGTCCCGCTGTTGATGGACGATTGGAATATCTTGGTTAGTATTGGAGCAATTTCTGGTGCTAGTTCTTTCAGCACTCTTGGGCTGATGTTGTCTGGCCCGCTGGCTTTGGTGGGTGTCAAGTTTGCCAAAAGTTTGCGTACTCCCTCCTCTCCTATTTCAATATTCTCTATGACAGGGACATCGGCTGGCTTCATGGCGCATTTCTGGGAGAACTCTTCTGCAGTGTAACTTTTCCCTTCACTAAAAACTGACTGGAACTGATTGTGAACATTTCTGCCTGTTCTTTTGGATCTGACACCAGGTGTCCGTCAGTCTTCAGCGGAGCCACTCCTGCATTGGACGCTTTCTGGTGCTTCATGTAGGCCCAGAATCGTTTGTTGTTTGGCGCCTGGTCTGCATCCTCCTCTGTGAAGATGTCATTGAGGTACCCCCAGTATGCCCTGCGCAACTTTCTCTGTGCTTCCCTCCGGAGATCTTTGACTCGTTGTTTTAGTTTCTCTGTTCCCATTTTCTTCATCTTCTTGTAGATCCTGTCCCTTCTGTTGATGAGTTTTCTCAGTTCAGGGCTGATCCAGGGTTTGCTTTCCTTAACTCGGGATAGCTTGTGAGGGATAAACTCTTTTACTGCTTCCTGGAGTTTGGTTTTGAACTCAACCCATAGCTGTTCAGTGTTGCTGCTGTTTATTTCTTTTTCTATCTTGTGCCCCAGGTCTTTGAGAGCCTTTCTTATTCCTTCCCAATTTGCCTGGCCGTAAAGTGGTATGAGTCTGGGGATCTGTTTCCTTCTCTGTCCATAGACCTGTACCTCGCAGTATACCCCGTCATGGTCTGAAAGACCTGGGAATGTTTCTATGCGGGGGATCAACTGTGGACCGTTCGAGATAATTAGGTCCAGGGTGTTTCCTGGATTAGTTGTCTTAGCTGCATGCACTCAAGACTACAGGCCTTGACGTCATGCACAAATGATGTGACTCAAGGTCATTTTAATAATAAAGTTTACTTGTTTTAAGCACACATCTTTTCTGCAAGTGACGTCAAACCTAATCCAAGTATCGAAGAAATTACGTTGTGGGTGAAAACACAATGGTCGGATTATTCCAGCTGGTGGATCTGGGATTTTTTTTTTTAAAGTGTGAGGGATCACTTTATTTTGAAGAATGTAACACGTACAAAAGGTAGGTTAATTATAGCAATAGAGTTTATAGTCTATGCCTATCAATATTCTAAAACCATGCTGTGGCATTTTTTAGAGCATTTTTGCATCCGAATAGAGTGTTTGAATCCCCTTTAATTGCCCAGCCAACAACAATGTTTATGTTTTACGTCCTCTCTCTAATTTGCCCAGCCAACAACAAGAAATATATTAACCCCGTGCAAGTCACGTGATAGTTCGCTGAGTGCTTTTGTTTGGAAGAGGAGCAAAACGTTAGCCAAACTATCCGCAAACGAATGGGTTGGTTTTTTTGTCCTGACCGTTTTTGCGCGATTTGCTACGAGCGTTCGCTCTTGTGAAATGTGATGTGCGGATGTGAAGATGATATCCTACCTCTATCAAATAAGTACCCCTAGCTGCCCCAAGCCAATCAGAATCATTTGTTTGTCCGCCATTGTGAATTGTACGAAACTAAGTGACGTCAAAGCTCATAGGAAGAAAGCTCATAGCTCATAGCTATGTTTTGATGAAACTAAGTGCATCGATTTCTCGGCAAATATGAAGATCTGGTCAGGTCAGGTAGATTAAGACGACTAGGCCTCGTGGCCTCTCAAGCGTTTGTTTGTTTTTTTCTGGTTTTTTTTAGTTGGTTTTGGTAGACTATTACTATTAGTCATACTGGTATTTTAATTTACTAAGGTTTGGGTCTTTGTCCACTGCACCCTCTTGCTCTATTTTTCTTGGTTCTTTCCGTGGTTAGGGATAGGGTTAGGGTTAGATGGTTATAGTTCGTACGCGAGAGGTAGATATTTAATGACAGGTACTTATTTATCGTGACACGGAGGGTTAGAACTACAAAGTAACCTCCCTTTAGATGAACTGACGTAACTTCCTGTCGTTGTCATTATTTGTAAGGCAAAACAATCAATGCACAAATTATTTCATCAATCATCGCTTCGTTATTTTTATTTACTATAGTTCCGTCGCGACTATCGTCAGAAGTGGCGTCTGCGACGTATAGAAGCAGAACCAGAGGTGGAAAGGGGATCTGCGACAGATTGATGTTCTGTTTGAGTGTTAATACTTTTTAACTTAAAGGCCCATAATGGCATTATCGGAATACAGACGCATATTATATTATTTTTCTTACCAAAAAAAGCATTAGATACAAAATAATTACGTTAAGTGCATGTCTTTACAGTTCTCTAAGAGTCCCATGGCGGCCATTTTTAATATGACGTCATAACTCAAAATGCCCAACATTTACAACTTAGCCTCCGACGGATTTGGATTCAGCACCCTGAAATCATGTTAGATCGACATTTAAACCTAATATATATCACAAAACAAGGTACACCTTATATTTTCGCCTGGACTAGAACAAGAAAACAGGAACTTCAAGGTGTACAACTTGGCGTCATAATAATAATACGTATACCTGACAGCGTTACGTCATAAGCTAGGTCTGAAAGGATCCCAACAAGTTCTATTATTAAAAAAGGGCCACAAACAGGCAAATTAATTTGTCTTCAAATAGTTCAACATCAGTCACAGATGCCATATTGATTTCCCCTAAACTATGTCACGCCAAATGGATTATCGCACAAATCCCATTTTTTGTGAGATTCAATGGCAGCTGGCAAATCTGCCCCAGGAGACCGATTTTTGCGAAATAAAAGTGTGCGCTCACTTTATCTTGAAGAATGTGACATAAAAGGTAGGTTACTATTGTCTTTCAAAAACTTGTCCCACCCAAGATACAGTTTGTTATATATACTGTGTCTATGGTAGGTTACATAGTATACAGTTTGGTATACTGCTGTCTAGTATGGTCGAATGGAGCTGAGTATGGTCCTTTAAGATTCAAAGAAAAGTTCAAAAACGACTCCCGTCACTCCCCCACGAGAATTCCACTGTTGTACGTCTAGACTACTTCCGCATTTCAAGAAAAGTCTGCCAGATCAAATAGCCAATGCACCTTCTTTAAATGCGTTAATTAAAGGCAGGTTAGACAGGTATTACAGAAATTTCCAGCATAGTCTAGAGCCACCATCCAACCTAAGACAAGAGGCTCCCAAAATGTGGAGTGACCTGACCAACGAAGGGGACGAATTCATAGACCCGCTACAGGCTGCTAGCCTTCCAGCGGAAAGGAACCTGTGAGAACCTGTGAAATGTTAATGACGATCGTCTGTACCTGCATTCGCACTGCACGTTGCATGACTATGTTGCATCCCTGGCAGAATACACCAGTGTAAGACTAAAAGGAAAATGAGTACATTTCTTTTTCAAAGGTCTCCACTTTCTCAGTTTCTGTATTGTGTTTTTTCTACATCCTTGTCTCAGTTTCTTTGAGCCTGGCCAGAAGGATTGACTCTCACCATGTACAGTGGAATGCAGCGAGCAGCAGATCACTCTGTGGACAATATCATCATGGACAATCGTTTCCGTGGAACAACCAATGAAACTTATGAAAGATATGTGTTCAACACACGAAGGCAGAAAACTCATGAGACTGTGGATGACTATATTTCTGCTCTATGCACTCTTGCTTCATCCTGTAATTTCTGTGATTGTTTGAAAGACAGTCTGTTGAGAGACAGGATTGTCTTAGGCATCAAAGACAGCTCTACCAGAAAGCGACTGTTGCAAGAAGCTGATCTGAATCTGGAGACCTGCATCGCTATGTGTCGTGCTGCTGAAGCTACTTCTCCATCTCAGCCAGTGAAGACTGAGACATGGACTGAGGACACTACTGCAGTTCAAGCTGCTTCTGTGTCATCTGGGGATCAGAGGCCAGGAAAGAAGCAGGATTTCCCTCAGAGCTTGAGGTGAGAAAATGGCCTCATTCGCCTGCTGAATTCAATGCATGATGACTGCAGAGTGAGTGACCCGGGTTCGAATCCCGGTCTCACTCTTTCTTTCTTAAATTCTAGTTCGACAGGAAAAATCGAACTGAACGTCGAGTCCTTCGATGGGGACTTAAACCCTAAGTCATACCGACCCAGCCATGTTTACAGCTTAAAAAAATTTCCATTAATTTTACTCGGTAAGACTAAGTAGAGAAGAAAATCCATCTGGCCAGTATTGGGGAATCTTTAAGCTGAGTTTAGTTTGCACCCCCCCGCCCTTCCTCAGGTCTCACCCCGCCCCCCCCGCCCCCCCCCAATAAAAACTAGAGCGTTGACAATAGGGTCTTTGTACAGGGCAGGAGCGAGGGAGACCCCACATATTTGAAATGCCTTTTGTGTAACATAATGGTGTTAAATCACTGTGGTGCTAAAAATGCGACTTTGGCGGTGAAAGGGTTAAAGCTGGTTCTAACCCGTGCTCTTTGTGCGTGCGGTAAAAAATCCCACGGCAGTTAAAAGTCGGTAAGACTAAGAGTAGGGAGAAATCTTTCTGCCTGGTATGACCAAATAGATAGCTAGGTTTCCCAAGTTTATTTGCCCCCCCCCCCCCCCTCCTCACCCTGCCCCTCCCCCCGCCCCCAAAAAAAAAATGGGTAGGTGTCTGTGCAACAAGTGTAAAGGAGCGCTTGCGGTGACAGGACAGCTCTGGGGTGATAGAGCAGCCCTAATTTCACAGAGATAAATCTCTGACTAGAATATACCAAAATGTGTGGAATTGGTTTTACCTTTTTTCAACTAAGAAATAGGCCAGCAAGTCCGACTTCAGCTAAGAAGAAATGTTTTTGAAAGTGTCTTCTTGGAAAAAAGGCAGGAGAATGATGGACCGGAAAGGCAGAAGATAGTAGATGACAGTAAAGCAAAGGGGAAAATGCAGAGTCAAAGAGAGTGACAAGATTAGAGGAACTTCCAAGCACAGAACTTCCAGAAGGTGGGGGAACTACATTTTATGCTAAAAGTCCACCACCCCCTGGTTTCCCCACGAGGGGGACTGTTGGGTACAACTCGAGTAAAAGGCAAAGGTGGTTTGGGTGCAGGGGGTGAGGAAAGGGCAGGGAAGGAGGCTGGTGTAACTGCCTCAGGTGAAAAAAACAGCCTTGGAGAAGGGGAAAACTTTATCCATGTATTGTAGTTTTTAGTAATTAATATATAATAATAATAGCTAATGAAATAGATCTTACATAACGATTTATATGGCGCAGTATCCTGACAACAGCTCAAAGCGCCTTACAGATACAACGCATATACAAAACACACATGAACATGATAATACAGGCACATAATACTACTATTTAAATACACAATAGAATACCAGGACATATAGATCATATAAGATACATATAAATATTTACACATGCACAATAAGAGATAATAATTACAGATGCAAACAGAAGAAAAAATGAAAACACACGCACTCGCAAAACATATTGACGTTAAAAAATAATAATTGAAAATGAATGTAAATGAAGAGAAACGTACACACACTCGTCTTGTGTCGCCCATGCACACCATAAAAAATCAAACCCAAAGTCAAATCAAAATCAAATCCCCACCCCACCCACCAATCTGCTCCAGTCAACAAAATGACTGAAGTCAATAATAAAGTAAGAATAGAGAGAGGGGATGGGGGGGGGGGGATTCACACACACAACGCATGCGCACGCACAACATGCATTTGCACGCACACACACACACAGAGACACGCGCATTGCACACAGTCATGACTCACACACACGCAGCCACAGGATCACACACATACACACACTCACACACACACACACACACAAATCGGGCACACACACACGTGAGACACACACACCACACACACACACACAACACCGTTGTAGTGGTTCTAATGTACAAGTGGATTCCTGATAACTAAAACGGTAACATGATAACTCAGAATCTACGTGGGGTAACTCACCCAATAATTTTCTGTCCCCAAGTAGTTAATCATCTTTATATATCGTCGCTGTCCGATGCTAACTATTCGTGTATCTACAAAATTTGACAAAAATAGATTTTTTACTGAAACTCCTTCCAGTGACTTCTCTAAATATCTTGTGTCTGCGACCAATGAAAATGCTCAAATTTGTCACATGATACCACAGAAATAATCGTGTATGTGGCGGGTTGTTGCTGGTTTTGACGCGATAAGCGTGTAACTGGTCAAGCTAATCGTGTAACTGCCGGCAGCTGTCGTATCTCCCATTGTGAGAACAATGCACTAACTTTGTGACTTAACCGTGTAACTGAATTATCACGAACATTTTTGGGTCCTTAATGCAACTTTTATTGTGTCACATGTTTACTCATCGGTAAAGAAGAAGGGTCAAGCGTAATATCAAATGGGGATTGACTTTGTAGCAGGCGACAATATGTTTTTTGGATGCTCCTGTAAAATCACATGATTGTGTAAATACACAGTTACGTCGGACAGCGATGGGCAGCGACGCTATGCTAAAAGGTCTTCTTAACTCAAAATATTGGCTATCTCAAAATAAAATTTCAGTCCCTTCAATTTTGAGTTTTATAAAGCGATTTTCACAGTAAATGGATTTGCATGGAAGAAGTCACAGTAAGCTGCTGCTGTGTCAGTGCTGTGTGTTAAACTGTCGATCAGTGCTGGAGCTGGAAAAGTGGGGAAAAGGGATGCAAGGATTGAATTATAGGCCCTATTGTTTTCGCACACAAAAAAGAAAATTACTTGAATTTTAAAAAGGAGAATATTATTTATACCTCTCTCTCTCTCTCTCTCTCTGCTCTCTCTCTCTCTCTCTCTAAGATCTCTCTCTCTCCTCTCTCTCTCACCCTTCTCTCTCTCTCTGTCTCTCTCTCTCTCTCCTCTCTCTCCTCATGCTCATCTCTCTCGTCTCTCTCTCTCCTCTCACACACACACACACACACACACACCACACACTACACAGAGAGAGAGATATCACAGCGCAAATCTTGATGAAAAAATATGACCGTCCTAGTTCTGTGTTTATCATGTGATTTCAGACCCTGTGACCAAACAGCATCCAGTGATGAAGTAGAGATATCAGAGGTCAACTTCAACACAGAGTTGGATGATGATTCTGATGATGACTCAGCACTTCAGTGGACTACAGAGCACCAGAGTTCAGGTCAGTGGCACTTGGACTGTCTTCAAGTTCAACAGACATCATTCCTCCGAAGTCGGAGTGTGGCTGCCCACATGGCGGGGTAATAAAAAAAAAAACGGTCACACACGTAATGTTCTCATCCCTAGCTGGTGCATTTGTGCCATAGTGTTCAAGTGCTTCGGCTGTTGGGATGATCCCTGGAGTCTTTAAGCCAGGGTGTAATGAGGAACAGTATAGTATGTGTGCACGGTAGGACATTTATCAAAATGTGAAAAGGTCTAAAAAGTTGATAAAATACTGGTAATGAAGGTTTGCTGTTTCAGTTGATAAAATATGTAATGAAGGTTTGCTGCCAATAATGTGCCAAATGAGACATCAAGAGTGATTCTATCTTCTCTTCTTTTCTTCTGCGTTCCCAGGCCATATAGACATAATGGGTAAGGTACATATGTGTTCAGTTTTCACTAGTCTCCCCATTGCATACAGCCGAGACATTCCAATTTCGTAGAAGCTCCAAGGAGAACATTATTTTGAATAATTTTGGGGGGAAAAGGAGATTGAAAGTCAGTAAAAAAAAAACCCACAATAGTAGACCATGTGACAGAAAGCAAAGGGAAAAGGCAGAGTCAAAGAGAGGAACAGATTAGAGGAAATTACAAGCATAGAACTTTCAGAAGGTGGGGGAATTAGCATAGTTTACGGACTCTAAGGCGATGCTTTTTCCCCAGACTGAGATACCTGCGCCTTGTAATGTGACTGATAAAATCGTAAGAAAATAGTGTAACAAAATCTGAATTTTGTGTTAAATTTAGGGGGGTGCGCCTTATAATCAGGTGCGCCTTGTAGTCCGTAAAATACGGTATTTGTATGAAAGACACCCCCCAGGGGGCGACTCGGGGAGGGGGCGGGGTCGTTCTCCTCCCTGTAGGGAGTCCTTAAGCATCCACCCACTGCCCCAGAATGATTCCATTACAAAGATGGTCATAAACATTTTGATGTCCAAAGGTGAGGTGTCAAAATTAATTTAACAGTGAGTTAATTCAAGTCCCAGCTAAAACCCCACTTCTTCAGGAAAGCTTTCTCTCTGTAAAGTCTATGATCCTTTCCCCACTCTTGTCTTCCAGCTCATTGACGTTGAGTATGAGGTTAACGCCTGCGCATGTGTATGTGGGGGTGGGGGGGGGTGGGGTGAAGGGAGGTGGGTGTTAGTGTGTTGTGTTATGTTTATATGCAATGCATTCTCTAATGTATTCATTTTCATAGAGATGTATGGTGAGGATACGTGAACCAGTCTGTTAGAAATGTGTGTACGAATGGTGAGTGAAAAGCGCATTGAGTTGCTTTGCAAGATTATGCGCCATATAAGCATTATTGACTATTATTATTTATTGAGTTACTAATGTGTTGCAGATTTTCCACAGAGCAGGACTGGGCATTATGTGAGTACATCTGCACTGTACAACAACCATCTTCTGCATGTTTATTGCGTACCATTACAGTACTTGGTTCTTGTTATTGTTTTGTTTTTGTTTCAACTCGTTCAAGTCGTTCCGGCCATATATGTTCAGAATTAATAGATGGCTGTCAATTTGATGCATTTGCAGACCTGCCTACCTGTACGATTTTTCCGTATTTTGTACACAATTTTGAGCCCCAGTACTGCAGTACGGTAAATGGAAAATGAATACAGCAAAAATTTGAACTTAAGGTCTTCTAAGATCGGTCAAAATCAAGTGTTTTTCGTCATTTTGCATGGCGGTTTAATGTTCTGTTTTTGGGTCTCCTTGCAAAGTACGGAATTTTATTTCGGGGAGTACCTAAAAAAGAAATTGGGGGTAGGCAGGTCTGCATTTGCTTCAAGGGAAGTAAATCTGTGTGCACCTTGGTCACTTCTAAGCTCGCTTTGCTCCCTTAGACCACAATTCTGCCTCTGACTTTGCTTTTGTAGTGGTTTGCTGTGGGGTAACTAATCGGTGTAGAGAGTTTTTCTATATAAAGTATATATAAAAAAAAGTCTGATCTACCACATCCCTATGTCTAAACCTGAAGTAAAAACCCATAATCTTCTTTGATTTCTCCTTTTGTTTATGTATGTTTTGTTTGTGTGTATAGCTGGAGTGATTTGTGAGTTTTTGTAATAATTCAAAATCGTTGCGATGCGAATGAGTTAATGTTGTGCTTGTCAAGGAAAATTGTTTGCCCTTTTCAATCACAGCAGGCAAGAGAAAATTCTATTCAGCTTAGTCTTTGGTGACTGATTACAACTGTCACAGTTTGTTATCACTCTTTGGTTTGATTGATTAGTATTAGTATTAGGTACTTTATAGTCACAGAGGCGTCTCTGTGAAATTCGGGTTGCTCCCACCTGGAGAGTGCGTCGCAGCCAGAGGTGCGCCACCTTTTTTTTTTTTTTTTTTTGTATGCGATTTTTTCACTGATGATGGGGGGGTGTACATTTTTACCAAATGACAACTTTTTCGTTGCCACTGGGTTTAACGTATGCTAAGTGCATGGGCACACAGGACCTCGGTTTATCGTCTCATCCGAAAGACTCCATGTTCAGACCGTTAAGGCCTAGTGCAGAATGAGAGGAAAAAATCCCCTGTACCCAGGTTTGAACTCGGGTTTACTTGACACGAAGCGAACGCGATACCACTGTGCCACTCTACACCACACTGTCACAGTTTGTGGTCACTCTTTACTGGTTGATCCAAGTTCATTTTTTCGCTTTGAAATCGTGGTTACTTGCATTATAATTGGAATCATTAGTCTCCTTATGATTATCACTGTTTATGAAAACATATTGGAGTATTGTATGAGGTTCGTGTAGGGACGATTTTTTTCACATTTTCAACATTAAAAATTAAAACATAAATGGCAAGCGTAAGTGAAACGAAAGTTTGAAAAGCGATGAAAAGACGTAACTCGAAAAACGTGGTTTGGATTGAAAAATACCACATGGATGTAGACAAGTTTTAGACTCAGAAATAGCTGTTCTGAGAATACTCGAAATTAGGCCCTGAGAGTACTCGAAATTTTTCCTGTTCTGAGTATACTCGGAATTCATCCAGAATGAGTTAAGTGATTTTGTTTTGATTTTGTTGTTGTTACCTTGTAATGAAAATCTACCAACTTGATGACTGAATGGAAAACTGGGTTTTGTGAAAGGATTTGTGTATTGTGCCTTTCTGTGTTTACAGAAGCTGGAACCAGCATGGTCCATGGAGGAAGACTCACCAGATCAGCCCTCAGCTGTCTACAGCACAGCACAGCCCGTGCCTGACAACACCTCTCTGCACTCAGTTCATGAGTGCTACCTTTGCTCTGCTGCCTTTGTGCTGGTCAGCAGTTTGGAACTCCACCTGGCATCAGTTCATGGAGAGAAACTGGATGTTGTGCTACCTGGGTCCTCCACACCTGACAGATGTGATGCTGGTAACTGTAGCTACACACACATAGATAACGAGGTAGATACTGGTGGGAAGAGAAAAAGGAAGAGGAAAAAGAAAGTCGAGGACAATGATGCTGATGATGTAGATGAAAAGAAGAGGTGTAGACAACAGCATGTGTGTGATGTCTGTGGAAAGGCTTTTTCTAGACTTGACCATCTGAGATCACACAAACTGTTTCATAGTGATGCTAGGCCATTTGTGTGTGATGTGTGCTCGAAGAGTTTTACTCAGGCTTTCAAGCTGAAAAGACACAAGCTGACACACGCGGAACATAAACCCTTTCTGTGTGATGTGTGCAGCAAGAGTTTTGCCAACATTAGTAACCTGACAAGGCATAAGAGAATCCACACAGGGGAGAGGCCTTACAAGTGTCCACAATGCCACAGCGGGTTTAAACAGTCGGGGGATTTACAACTCCACGTAAAGTCAGTTCATCAAGGTGCCAGACCCCATCTCTGTGACCTCTGTGGGGCAGCTTTCTCCAAGATTTGTCATTTAAAATCGCACAGGAGGATCCACACAGGGGAAAAACCTTACACGTGTTCAAACTGTGGGAAAGGTTTTGCCGACTCCAGTACTCTAAGAAGACACCTTCTGACGCACACAGGAAATAAGCCCCATGCGTGTTTGGACTGTGGGAAAAGTTTTTCCCAGCCAGGTCACTATGCACAACATTGTCTGACCCACACTGGTCAGAAATCTCACAGCTGTCCTCTCTGTCCTCTTGATTTCACCAGGGCACATTCTTTGAAAATACACGTTGAGAAAAAGCATCAGTAATACTCAGTGATGTCCCAAGGCCCCGGCCAAAGGCCATTGACCTATTAAAATTGAAAATGTCAATCTGTTAGCCCCTGTCAGGACAAATGTCTGATGATTTTTTTTCTTTTTTTTGGTACCATCTTCTGGGCCGTACAGTGACGTTGCTCCCACGCCGCTCATTTCGAGTCCCAATTCACAGCCACACCTCTGCACGTTCAGGTCGCAGAATCCGAAACCAGCAGTCCAAGAGGAGCGAATCTATGTTAGGCCGTCAGGAGGCAACCAACTGAGGAGACACTGCACTGCTGCTGAGTCACTTCGGTGGAGTTCAGCTGATGAAAGTTTTAGCACTGGCACGCTTTGTCTTATTGATTTCTGCAAGAGCGAGGACATTGTCCCGTAGATTTCTCATGTCTCAGGACAGTTTGTCCTATCACTTTTCAACTTTTGGTACATCACTGAATGCTATTACAACATTCATGAGCGTACTCAACTCCATCATGTTGGACCATGTGCGAGAGGATCTTGATAAGTTTGCAGATGCAGATTCTTATGATATTGCAAACATTCAAGTAATGCCATGAGATAGACCATTATCATAGGGCAAATTTTCATGGGACTGAAACCATAGAATGACGTTGAAAGAGAATGACTTTTGTGGTGGTCAAAGAACTGTTGTGACTGTCACAACCGTAGCCAGCGGCCGGAAGGAAGGAACGATTTTATGTAGACTACATACAGGACGCACATACTAACACGCATTCCTTTCTGTGGAAAGGAGAGGACCCGCCTTATTGTGTAGCGCGCGATTCTCCAATTTCCATCCGTCACATCTTTCTGGACTGATGCATGGGTACTACTACCTTCCGTATAAACGGAAATCCGTAAATTAAGTTTTCTGCTGAGATGGAAATTCCGTATTTTTAAAATTTTGTCCAAAAAAAAGTTGATCTGTTAACTGCATGGGTGCTACTACCTTCCATATAAACGGAAATCCGTAAAGTAAGTTTTCTGCTGAGACGGAAAATCCGTATTTTTTAAATTTTGTCCCCCCCAAAAAAAAATTGATCTGTTAACTGTGGTTGGGGGCATTTTGAATCTGGGTCTTCCAACCACCGGAAGTGAAAATACAACAACAAAAATGGCGGCCAGTCATATTCACACATACTTATTGAATTAAATTCAACATTATCAGCATGAATTTTGTGTCATAAAAGCTACAAACTTCACAGAAAGGTAAGTTACAACTATATTTCAATTCACCAAATGATATTTATGATGTTAAACGTATGAATATGTTAAAAATGTTGCTTAAAAAACCTCAATTGAGAGTCATGTTTGGATCCACTGACATCATATTTCACTTATGATCTAATTATTATCTTCTATTTGAACGGCTTTATAACTTTATAGTTGTGTTTCTGAAATGTCAGTAAAAATCTTAGTCATGGAAATATGATTTTAACCATAGATCTTTTGTATTTCTTGTAAAAAGGTAATGTGACTTGTCATGTCTCAGCAACTTAGACAGTCACTTTACAAAGTGCCAACAGAACTATGATGTCAAATCGTAATCTGTTCCTCACCCATTCCCAGATTGCAGGAGAGCTATGGAAACGATCTCTGCAATTGCATTTTTGCGCTGCCCCTGTACCCCGCCAGGGGCCTGGACCCCGGCCTTTCAGTATTTTTCATTTTGGGGAGTAGCACCCATGCTGATGGGATTTATACGACACTAGAAGGAAACACTACACAGCGGAATCCATGAACGTGATTTTTAATCATTTGAGAGAGGTTAATATTTTTCACTTAGTGTCAGCTACTGTGATATTTTTAATTCTAGACATATTATAATTTTACTTGCTTAGTTTTTGATTTATGAATGAATTTTTAGCTAAAGTATTTTAACGATTTTGTTTTTATCATGTTTTTATTCTTTTTTAATTTACGTGGTAAGATTTAACGCCGTGAAAGCCCTAACATGGCCTTTGTTGTCGACGGGGCTGTAAATCCCCCGACTGTTTTTTAAAACCTCTGTCACAGTGACAAGTAAGTGTGGACACTTGTAACAGGCCCCCCGTGGGGATACTGGGGGGGTCTTCCATACAAATAGTTCCCCCACCTTCTGGAAGTTCTGGGCTTGTAACTTGAGTATAGTGAATGAAAGAGTATTAGTATTATTTTTGGACGGATGTATTTCACATGAATCATGACTCACAGACATTGTCACAATCGGATCACATCGGGATCAAATCTTATTCTTCGATCGCTCAGACAGTTTCCTGTCAATTATGAGCGCAGATGCGTCATGCTGCCGTTGTGCACCTAAGTAAGAAATAGGCCCAGTATGTCCGACTTCGGCTGGAGGAAATCTTTTTGAAAGTGTTTCTTGAAAAAAAAGGCAGGAGAATGGACCGGTAGATGACAGCAATCTTGATTTTAAAAAAATGTTTAGTCAGGTCTCTAATTTTTCCCGCCACCTTCCACCAAAAGCTTGTATCTCTAACGACTTTCTATCTGGGGTAAATGAGGTTGTGAAAATAGAAAGAAAAACTCGTAAGTCCCAAATTCAGATCTAGTTAAGGACAAAAACCTCGTATCTTCGTTCTTTTCAAGTCTAAAATTATTTTTTTAAAAGTAATTTTAACAATATGCAGGACTAAACTCGCAATGTCTTGAACAACATATTCATCATAATTAATCAGTTGTGGTCAATGCGGTTAATTTTTAAAAGTTTTTTGTTTCATTTTTCTCAAAACTACTAAAATTGAGACACAAGGTTTTTAAATTTCACCGACGATATATCATTTTAGTAAAATTGTAAGGCGCTTACAGTTTTAAAATAAACGCTATGAAAATGTGATGGTGCATGGCAAAAACAGACATAATGGAATTTTGGCATAAATTGAGATTTCAATTTTTCATGATGGAGCGAAGAAAACCGGTTTGTGCTTGGCATTGAATGTCTTTGCATTTGGTGGGAGTGAAGTGTGATGAATGTATTCACCCCTGGTGCTAGAAGAGATAAAGAGTTAGTCATGCTCTATGTGATTATGAACTAAATGGAAATCCGTTTTTTGTTTGTTTAACCTTTACCAGATGTTGCTTGTGATTATAGTTCTCCAGATGATGCGAGTCTCCTCGTACCCACAGATTTGTACATGCATTTTAACAGTATTTATCCCTCTCCAGATGATGCGAGTCTCCTCGTACCCACAGATTTGTACATGCATTTTAACAGTATTTATCCCTCTCCAGATGATGCGGGTTCTCCAGGACCCATACTCATCAAAGAGTCACCATGTGTTTATACTTCTCCAGATGGCGCGGGTCTCCCACGACCCATACTCAATGCACTGCAGTGACATATTTCTGCTCTTTAAAGTATGGGTCCTCCGTGACCCGCGTTACATAGGAGAAGTATGTTAAAATGATGTATCTAATTATTACTTTAGTTTTTACTGTATTGGCACCAAAATTTGCTGACATATGCCGAACTGTTTTTTTTTAAATAACAAAAATTTCATTATCATAGTCCCAATAGTTCCTGAGATATTAAGTCATTTGTGCGTCTCTGGGTCTTGGACGACCCATGAAGCACGGTGAAGGTTAATTGTTTCATTTTGACTGAGACTGCCTTGTCTGGTAGAGTGTGTGTGTGTGTTTGTTTGGGTGTAGGCCTATTGATTTTGTTTGAATGTCTGTGCTTGCTATGAAGTTCTGTTTAACGTCCTCTGGTCTGGAACAGACACATATGGAACATTAGTAGATATAAAGATGGTGGGAACGATCCTGGAGGCAGTGCAACACCAGGAAAGTCCTGATTTTTTTAACAATACCGATGTGCTTGCTAGTTTGTGTGTACTTATATATATGTTTAGTATGCGCTTGCACAGCGTGCTGACTATCTTTGTGTAGTTTTGTGCACCTTTGATTTCAATGTGCTTGATATTTTGTAAAATGGTTGACCGAGATGTGTGAATTTTGTATCTTCGTGCATTTTCATTTTGAATTGTTGCTTACATTTTCTACATTTTGTTGATGGTGGTGGTGGTGGTTTCTTTATGTCTTCTTCGTTTTTAC
Organism: Phymorhynchus buccinoides; assembly: GCA_017654935.2. Classification (NCBI taxonomy): domain Eukaryota; kingdom Metazoa; phylum Mollusca; class Gastropoda; order Neogastropoda; family Raphitomidae; genus Phymorhynchus; species Phymorhynchus buccinoides. The sequence continues at coordinate 825,269 of CM065709.1, forward strand.
TTTTATGAGGGCTGAATGCAAACAAGCCTGTACGGTGCTTATTCTTATCCCTCAATTAAAAAAAAAAGGTTTATTTGTTTATTCGTTCAGCAGTAATTTATGTCTAACAATTGGAGACGCACCTTCAGTGCAGGCTGACAATAGACGATTTTCAGGGAAAAAAATAGGGGAGAGCACTTTGTGAAAATAAGAGTTCTTTACCTCCATTACTTGGTCAAATACCATAGCAACAATGGCGTCAAAGCTTGAAACCACAGGATGCGAGTCAGCGACTTGCAAACATTTTTAAAAAAAATAAAAAATAGGGGTGGCTAGTGGCCACAAACTAATAAAACTTGCAAAATGTGAGGTAAAAATATAAATGACAGAAATTTGTAGAATGAAGCACGGTGTTCTAAGTGCTGTATGTCTGCTCAAGCACACGAGTCGATAGGCTACGAGAGTTGATGGTAGAGTGACTTCCCCTGTTTGACCGATTGAATTAGGCAAGAATACTCCCACACACCATGAAATTACTCCCCTTAATTATTTCCGAACAATTCCTATTATGGCAGTTGTCTATTGTAATTAAAATGCAGTGTGTGGAGGGAACTCTTTCTCTCTGGTTTTGGAATAGTTCCTTTTATCAAGAATTCATGTTTCCTACTGTTCAGCTCAAAGAATTTATGTCATGGTTTGTGCATTTCTGTTTGTGTGTGTGTGTATGTGTGTGTGTTGTTTGTTGATAACTATTATTGTTCTAAGTGAATTACATAGCTATGTGGGTGTTTTGTTAATAACTGTTATTGTTCTAAGGGAATTGTATGTGCTTTAATGTAAATTTGTTCTACTTGCCAGTTTTAATTTCAATTTTATAAAAACAATTGTGTACAAGTCGAAAAATGTTTTTCTTCATGTATGTTTGAAAACAATAAATATTTGTGAAAATGTGTGTGTGTGTGTGTGTCGTGTGTTTCTGTGTGAGGAAATACTTTATTGCAACATTTGTCTTACTTTTCCTCAAACTTCTTCTTCTTCATTCGCTCAGTTTCCTGCCATATGAGCGTAGATGCGTCATGCTGCCATTATGCGCCTAACTAACAAATAATTAGGCCCAGCATGTCTGACTTCGGCTGAAGAAATCTTTGTAAGAATTTATAGAAAAAGACAGGAGAATGGACCAGTAAGATAGAAAGATAGCAGATGACAGCAGATGGAAAAGCCAGAGTCAAAGAGAGTGATGGATTAGAGGAAGTTACAAGCACAGAACTTCCAGAAGGTGGGGGAACTATTTGTACGAAAGAAGTACTCTTTTTGTTGTTGCATACATCATAACATTACATGTGCATGTATACCCTTACGCATAAAAAATTATATTCTCCTCCTCTTTCTTTATCTCAAGACATATACACTCACATAAGCTTGGAAGTGTGCATGCATGCACTTAAAGACCCACCAGATCATGTGTCAAAATCACGGGTTTTCCCTCTTATAGCTGGTAAGAAATCTTGGTTTGACTCCCATATAAATGTCCCCAAATTGAAAACGAAATATCATTTTAAAGAGCAGTCTCAATTTGAAGTTTGGGACATTTGTATGTGGGTCACAGCTACCCAGAAAAAAAACAAGGGACTTAATCGTGGTGCGTCAGTGTGTCTTTAAAGTATACACTCATACATGTACTCATTCACACACACACACACACAGAGACAATTGCTTACACAATTTATTGATGTACTCATCCGTCTATGATTTTACACTGATAACGAGAACTCGACTCAAAGTGACCTCAATAAACAACCAAACATAAACCAATTGGCCTGCAGTGTGTCACAATTTGTGTTTGATGTTCACCTCTGACCTCTGCTCTGTATGACGATGGATCATGGGGGATGATGGGAGAGTACATCAGGGTGTAAAAAACTTCATCACTTGGGATGGATGGTGATCACTTGGGATGGATGGTGTGAAAACTTGAAAACTTTAACTTTATTTTTCAAGGATAAAGATTTTAGGCAACGCCTAGTCTTCCAATCTGTCCTTGGTACATATACGAACATAGAATACAAACATGGCAAGGCATGATATTACACATACAGATTTGAACATAAAGGTAGCACCTTTGTACATATACGAACATAGAATACAAACATGGCAAAGCATAGTATTACACATACATAATTAAACATAAAGGTAGCAAGGTAGCAGGTATTGTGATAAAGACAGGTTGAAATACAAATTTATAGAATTACATACGCGCATGTATAGTTGTTAATACTTGTGCGGGCATACATGCGTGTAACCATACACGCACACACCTGCACGTGCGCGCGGCACACGCAAGAATACATGCACATACACACAAATATATGTTGAAGTACGTATAAAAGAACTATACATTTTAGAACAGGGCAAACTAATGATGACATGATGGGAGAGTACATCAGTGTGTGAAAAACTTCATCACTTGGGATGAATGGTGTGAGATGATGGGAGAATACATCAGTGTGTGAAAAACTTCATCACTTGGGATGGATGGTGTGAGATGATGGGATTTTGAAAAACTTCATCACTTGGGATGGATGGTGTGAGATGATGGGAGAATACATCAGTGTGTGAAAAACTTCATCACTTGGGATGAATGGTGTGAGATGATGGGAGAATACATCAGTGTGTGAAAAACTTCATCACTTGGGATGGATGGTGTGAGATGATGGGAGAGTACATCAGGGCATAAAAAACTTCATCACTTGGGATGGATGGTGTGAGATGATGGGAGAATACATCAGTGTGTGAAAAACTTCGGTAAAGGTAAAGATGTGCCACCCCCCATGCATTTCTCGGTTAATTGTATTTTTCCGTTTTTGCCTTTTTTACCATACATAAAGCTGTATTTTAGGAACATTTTTAGCTAATTACCTTTTTGGAATACTAACCCTAACCCTAACCCTAACCCTAACCCTAAACCTAACCCTACCCCCCACTATGTACTGCAGTACACCGCGATTTGTCACAGTTGTGGTTCGTTGCGTTTTTCCGTCTTATACGGTGGGGGTTGGGGTTAGGGCAAGGGTTAGGGTTAGTATTCCAAAAAGGTTATTAGCTAAAAATGTTCCTAAAATACAGCTTTATGTATGGTAAGAAAGGCAATAACGGAAAAATACAATTAACCGAGATAGGTAGGGGGGGTGGCACATCTTGACCTTTACCAAAACTTCATCACTTGGGATGAATGGTGTGAGATGATCATATGGAAGAGTACATCAGTGTGTGAAAACACTTCATCATTTGTGAAAAACTTCATCACTTGGGATGGATGGTGTGAGATGATCATATGGAAGAGTACATCAGTGCGTGAAAAACTTGGGATGGATGGTGTGAGATGATGGGAAAGTACATCAGTGTGTCTAGGCCCTTAACTGCAATGGCTTATCATTGGCTGACATTAGTTTGGGCCAACAGTAAAGAGAGTACATCAGTGTGTCTAGGCCCTTAACTCCAATGGCTTATCATTGGCTGACATTAGTTTGGGCCAACAGTAAAGAGAGTACATCAGTGTGTCTAGGCCCTTAACTCACATGGCTTTTATCATTGGCTGACATTAGTTTGGGCCAACAGTAAAGAGAGTACATCAGTGTGTCTAGGCCCTTAACTCCCATGGCTTTTATCATTGGCTGACATTAGTTTGGGCCAACAGTAAAGAGAGAGTGAGAGCTGTAGAACCAGTGATTGTCTGCAGCAATGGAAAATCATTGTACCGCCCAGTCTGTTGTGAATGACTATGCCACTATAGCTCCTTTTATCCAAGTTTTCCCGTGTCCTACCAGAATGTGGTGACAGCCCCATCGCTGCAAGCTTTCAAGAACAGACTAGATACTGTGTGGGCAGACAAAATATATGTAATTCGTTAGGAGAGCCTCAGTATCACCCGTGACGCTAAAAGAAAAAGAAAGAAAAAAGACATCGGAGTGATCATCGATCTGCCATCATATTATCATGAGAAATAATTCACACAACACGAATAAGAGTTCTACAGAGTTAATTCCCTTTTAACGAGGTGACGTAACTTCCTGTCGCAGTGCCAAGAAGCACAGATTTTCCTCATTTTTGTGGGTTTTTTTCGTTCATTAGACCTATGACAGTATAAGAACATCATTCTTTACGTTTGATGAAAACTATTATTGTAACGTACAAGAGGTAGGATGGGGGATCCGCGTCAGATTGTTCTGTTTCAGATATTCAAAAATCGTCTAGATAATCATCCAAATTTTATTTTTATAGTACTTAGTAGTGGGACTGGCTCAATACATTATGTATTGAGCCAGTCCCACTACTAAGTACTATAAAAATAAAATTTGTATATTTGTAGTATTACATACTACATAGCCTCATAGGTCTAAGTCAAGTCTAAGCCTCGCGGCTTATAAACGTCCCTTCATTGACACTGTTTTGTTTGCATAAGCATCCTTTTAAAATTATGATTGTAATTCAATCAGCATGTTCAAAAATTAGTTGACTAAAATTTTCATCTTTGTCAAGGAGATTTTTGAAGGTGTTTAGTGTTGGTGCTCTTTTTAGGTTAGGTGTTAGTAAATTCCAGAGGTTAGCAACTCGATTACTAAAACAATGTTTACGCCTGTTAGTATTACAACGCTGTATATGTAATTTTCCCTCTTGATTTCTAGTGCTGTTATAAATGGATAGTGTAAAAAGAGAATCAATGCTAATGTTGTCTAAGTAGTAAGTTGTTAAAAATTGTGTACATCTGTATAAGGTCTCCCCTAACACGTCTTCCTTTTAATGAATGAAGGTTTAAAATTTTTTAATCTATCTTGGTAATTGGAATCTTTACAACTTTTAACCATCTTGGTTGCTCTCCTCTGTACCCTTTCAATAGAAGCTGACTGACGTTTTAGATACGGGTACCAGATGATATTACCATACTCTAAATATGAACGTACCAATTATTTGTATAATATTTTTAATAACAAACAGGTTTCCTTATCTAAACGAATGAATGTTCTTTTGATTATTCCCAACATCTGATTTGCCTTATTTATCCCTTATGGATATATGTATCAAAAGCAAAAATTTTGTCAAATACGACTCCAAGGTCTTTTTCCTCAGTACATGCATATCTTTTGCTCCTCTTGATCGATTTTCATAACATAATCATATTCTGGATTCTTTTTGCTTACATGCATAACTTTGCATTTTGACACATTAAAATATAGATTCCAGTCGTCAGTCCACTTCTGGAGGTTATTCAAGTCACTTTGTGACTATTGTTTTCTGTTGTATTGTTATAAATCTTTGTGTCGTCTGTGAATATTTTGCATGTGCTTTGTATAAAATTTGGTAAATCATTGATAAAAAATGTAAATAGACTGGTCCAAGGATACTGCCCTGGAGGATACCACTTAAAACTACATATATTTAATAATATCTTTAATTAAGAAGCATTGATTAAAATTGCATGATATGAAAATTCAACCGTATTACACCTTGATCAAAGATATATTCAAGTTTGATGATACGATGGGACTGCCGAAAAAAGCTTGACGGCTTATTTAGTCCCTACCCCTACTACTACTACAAAATTCAGAAGAGAAATGCGTAAATGGAGATAGGCGTCAATAGACTTTTAAAAAAAAAATTGTAATAAGGAAGCATTGCGCAACCTCAAGTCACTTATAGTCTTCTTAGATGGCGTGACTAATATATTTGAAGATTTGCTCGTCTCACTATCTCATCTGACTTCATTGAATCATTCACACTCTTCTTCTTCTTCTTCGCCTCAGGCAGCCATCTTCATCAGGTTGAAGATTCTCTGCACTTTGGGGGGTAGTTAGAAGGTAGGAAATTAGAAAGCTGAGGAGATAGAAATAGCCTAATGGAAAGGAAAGTAAACATAAAATAAACCTAGTGTGGATTTGATTTTTTTTTTTTAAATTGGACTGTAGCCTTTATTTCGTAGTATCTGGGCAAGACCAATCCGGCTACCGTAGCGGTCCCCGGGGGCGAACCCCTGACCGGCACAGCTCCTGCCCTTCATTTACCACTACTTTGATCTATGGCCCCTAGTTCCCTGGTTTTAGTTACAGTTGAGGTGTTTGTGGAGGCCTCTTTTGAATGCCTCCACACTGTCACTAGTGATTGCTTGTCTCACTGTCATCTTCATAAATATTGGCTGAGATGTGGCATTGTATGCTTTTATAAGACTGAAAGCAAAACACAAAATCATACATTTCTTCTCCAGAGATCCCCAGCCTGTGAACAAAAGATCTTTGTTTTTACCACATCCTGCTTGTCGCAGTGTCAGTCTCTTATGTACCGTAGTACTGTAGTAAGAACGTTTTTTTAATGTTTTGTCAAAATTTATGTCATCCGAAAGAGCTCGAAAAGACCTTTAAAATGATACCCAAATTATCAAAATCGGTCGAAAATTGAGAAAGTTACGACGTTTTAAAATGATAGACTTTTTTTTTACATGAGCTATATAAGAAAAAGTTGATCAAGTCTCGATCGTCAGTGTGACTCGGCAAGAAGAAAAACAAAATGTTGGACATGGTCGGACTAGGCTAACACCTCCGATTAGATTAACCTCGCAAAGTACCAGATTATAAGCTTACAATTTACATGCACCAAATTTGGCACACTTGTAGCAAATTGGTTGAATCTATTATGCTATTATTTTCATTAATAATCATAAAACATTGCACTAAAATTTTCATTTTTGTTCAGTAGATTTTTGAAGGCGTTGGTCAAGATGTGAACTCTGTTACTGAAACAATAAATGTTTGTTAGTGTTAAATACTGTTGAATTTTAACTTTCCCCTCTTGGTTTCTAGTTGTGTTAGACAAGGATGGTGAGAAAAGAGACTCAAAACTGATATAATCTTAAGTGTTGAAAATGTTTGTACATTTGGATGAGTTGAGTTGAATCTGACTAAAAAGATTGACTATCACCATGTACAGTGGAAGGCAGCAAGCAGTACATCACGATCATTCAACAGACAATATGCACACTGACGATCGTTTGTTTCGAAAAACCAATGAAACTTATGAAAGATATGTGTTCAACAGTCGAAGGCAGGAGGCTCATGAGACTGTGGATGACTACATTTCTGCTCTATGCACTCTTGCTTCAACCTGTAATTTCTGCGATTGCTTGAAAGACAGTCTTTTAAGAGACAGAATTGTTCTAGGCATCAGTGACAGCTCTACCAGAAAGCGGCTGTTGCAAGAAGCTGATCTGAATCTGGAGACCTGCATCGCTATGTGTCGTGCTGCTGAAGCTACTTCTCCATCTCAGCCAGTGAAAACTGTGACATGGACTGAGGACACCACTGCAGTTCAAGCTGGTTCTGTATCATCTGGGGATTTCTCCCTGAGCTTGAGGTGAGAGTACATGTGTTTGGAATAGGTGTTACCTTTTTTTAACCCTTTCGCTGCCAGCCATTTTTCAGCCAAAAAATACCATTAAACTTAACTGGGTAGAGAAAAAAAATTATCTGCAATATTGGGAATTCCTCTGTGACATGTATAACATTAGGCCTATCCTTACCTCCCAAAATTAAGAAAATAGGGTCTTTGGATAACAGGCCCTGTTTTGATGCCTTTTAGTGACATGGGCGTTAAACCATTGTGGTGCATAAATTCGACATTGGCGGTGAAAGGATTAAGTGTGGGAGTGTGTAGTAAGGGGGGGGGGGGGGGGGGGGGGGGGGGGGGGGCAACTTTGAAATATTTATCTTTCAGAATTTGGCATTAGCAATTTGAATACTCTGATGCATTAAGCTTTGCAGATGGGGCCGGAGTCCAAGAATATTGATACATATTATATAAGAACAGGGTTTTAAAAGTACTGATAGCCCATATATGCAGTGATGTCCCGAGACCCCGGTCATAGAACATTGACCTATTGAAATTGGAATTGCACTATTGTATTCTCGCCCGTCAGGACAAATGTCTGATTAGATTTTTTAACACTGGCACGCTTTGCCATATTGATTTCTGCAAGAGCCAGGACATGTTAGACATAGGTTACTGAACACCAAAGGATCTTGAATATTGAAGCACATTGGCACCGAAAAGCATCAGGAAGACTTTTTTTAAAAATCCAGTCGCAGAAATGTTGCTACGTCCAGAAACAATCAAAAGTCATCTTGACCCTGACACATGACATTGCTGTGTTTGTCCCTGGAAGTAAGTCTCTGTCCCTGGTTGTTAAGTAGTTTGTCCCTGGAAACAGCAAGAGGGGGTAGGTAGCCCTGCGCTAGAAGTAGGAGAGCTAAAGTCATACCAGTGTGGGAAAAGGGAGACAAGGGTTGAACTTGGTACTATGGTAGGCAGGGCTCCCAGGGACCCCCATTTGGGGGTCTATGAAGTACTAAAATTCTAAAGGACCCTCTAAAAGAATGTGCAGGGGGTCCCATGGATGCACTAGAAAAATTCTTTTTAGCATTCGCAATGCCCCTGGGACCCTCTATCCCGCCTCTAGGACCCTCTATTCTGTAAGTGAAGGAGTCCCTGGGACCTCTTGTTTTGTGGGATGATTGGGAGCCTTGGGTAAGCCCTATTGGCCACTGCAAGTAGGGTTATTAACGTCCTTGACGGCAAGAGTTAAGCCCTTGTTGATCAGTATCCAAAAGGGCATTCACTCTTGCAAAAGGCAGCCATTAAGTGGCCTCAAAAAGGGTTTTTGGCGAGAGTTATGCCCTTGTTTGGTCAGTACTCAACCATCTTCCCCCACCCACCAGGGGCATTCGCTCTTGCAAAAGGTGTTCTTTGCAGTGGCCAATAGGGCTGGGCTCACGGGAAATAAAGTCATTTCAAACAGAAAAAGGTTATTATCCTGTTGATAAAAAATGACCAAAAAGTCTGAATACGCAAAGAGTGATTACTCCGCAGCTGACTGAAGCCTTTTATTTTTACTCCGACCCTTTCACCTCAGGGCTCCCAGGGACCCAAGTACTAACATTCTAAAGGACCCTCTAAAAGAATGTGCAGGGGGTCCCAGGGATGCACTAGAATTTATTTTTTTAGCATTCGCAATGCCACGGGGACCCCCTCTATCCTGCCTCTAGGACCCTCAATGCCGTAAGTGAAGGAGTCCCTGGGGCCCCTTGTTTTGCAGGACGATTGGGAGCCCTGCACCTACACTACAGGTGGGGATCATTGTGAACTCACTCACTGCCTACTGTTACCATACTCAACACTTCCCACCTTCCACCTTTTCACCTTCCTGGTGGGAAGTGAGAAAGTTGGCTTCATTCTTTGCGAAGGCGGTGGGTGGTAGGCTGCGAAGAAATCACTCTTGGTGACACAATATTTTTAGGCTTTTTGAAATGACCAACCCAATTTCCTGTGTGTTGTGGTGATGTCAGACGCTGTGACCCAATGCCAGTGACGTCCCCTGATGAAGCAGAGATGTCAGAGGTCAAAATCAAGACAGAGTTGGACGATTCTGATGACGACTCAGCACTTCAGTGGACTACAGAGCACCAGAGTTCAGGTCAGTGGCACTTGGACTGTCTTCAACAGACATCATGGTGTAGTGAGGAATGGTGTGTGTGTGCACTGTAGGACATAGATTCAAGGTTGCCTGTGGCTATGCCTGAAGCCTGAACTCAGGCAATTTGATGCTGGTTCAGGCAGTGGTCAGCCTGAAGATAGGGCTCTTCTCGTGCTCTTTTTGCTCTTAAATTGACCATCATAGCAAAGGGTTATGATGGAAAGTTCAGGCAAACTCTTTGGTCACTGCATACACCCATGTAGATTACCAAAGAATCCCCCCCCCCCCCCCCCCCCCTCAAGAACTGACTACAGAAACAATTCCTTCTTCCCCCAAACCATCCGAGACTGCTGGAACTCCCTGAGCCCAGAAATCATCCAGTCCCCCACGCTCAGCTCCTTCATCTCGAGGGTGCTGAAGCAGTCTGCATATGCGCACACCGACACCCACCCCCCCCTTCCCCCTCTCCTTCCCCCCCTCTCCTCCCCTCCCCCTCTCCTCCCCTCCCCCACTCCTCCCACCGCTTCTCCTTCTCTCTCTTTTTTTTGTTTTTTGATTTCTTCTTCCTCGTGTGGGGCCAGGTGTTCTCGGACTAGCTGGGGGTGCATGGCCCTACATGCTCTCTTATCTATCTAGGCTCCTTTTTTTCTTTTTCTGTTAAACTGTTAATAGAGCGGGAAATTGTCTTGCATTTTTCCCTTTTTAGTACAACCACAAGACGAATAAAACACCAGTAATAGAAAAAGAAACAAAATAGCGCTATCTTGAAAGGTGGTTGAATGTGTTTTGATGTCCAGGGTAAACAGTTGATAATTGTGTGTTGCAGGTTTTCCCAGGGACAGGACTGAGCGTAATATTATTGTGAGTACTTACTATCATTAACTGCCGGCGAAGAGGAAGCTGGTTAATGTTTTTAGAGCTGTGTGTTCCTCGCTAGGTTAACTCAATCGGGACTGGACGAATTATTTCCCCTTGTTCTGTGGGGACTGGGCATTTGACTAGGTTCGTAAAATAATCACCTAAACCAAGTTATGAAGAGTTAGGCATCAATATTTTCAGAAAAGATTAGCAACACCATGCACTAAACGATCGTAAAATATCAGATTCCTTACCTTCGTCGTTTGTCTCCTATTGACGAAAACAGCCAACACATAGAAAGAAGGAAAATTTCACATTCCGATCTTTGACCCCCCTCTACAACCAAAGCTGAATGTAAAGTCTGCAATGATTGGTTGATTTGAAGAGAGGCAAAATCAAAGCAAACTGAAAATAGGTTATGACTTCGGACCGGAAAGCTGGTTACACGCAAGAAATCAAAACCTCTTGAAAACTCTTATGAGCCGGATCCGGGCCATTCGTCCTAAACGGTTGTGCGAGCCATGAGCCGGATCCGGCTCATTCGCCCAGAGTGAGTTAACACAATACCGTTTGAACATAGGGACTGGGACAGTGGGTGGATGCCTCATGCCTACATACGGGGGAGCTGGATGCCCCCGCCCCCTCCACGAGTCTCTCCCTGTGGGGATACCAGGGGGTTCTTTCATAAAAATAGTTCCCCCACCTTCTGGAAGTTCTGTGCTTGTTACTTCCTCTAAATCTGCCTCTCTTTTTGTCTCTGCCTTTTTCCTTTTTCTGACTTTTTGGCCCTTTCTCTTGCCTTTTTCCCACACACACAAAAAATCTATATAGTTTTCTCCTTTCAGCTCCTCCGAAATAGGAATGTGTCGGCTGAATGCAGCAAGGAGACCAGTGAAAACTGGAAAACGGACACATACGTGTACCCATTGTGGCCTTTTGGCCTTGGAACGCAGAAGAAGAAGAAGAAGAACAGAGGGACCTATGACCCTGCTGACAGGTCGTTAGGATATATCGACCCGGTTCGAAAAAGGTCATTGGGCAAAGGTCAAGGTCACTGCTGCCATGCTGCTGGTTCATCTAGCATTTTTACGATCTTGTTGTCTCCTGTTTTTATTGGAACTACGGTAAATTAAATTTGACTTGGAGTCAAAACGGACTATCTTCAGATAGTCCATTGACGTATTATTCGATGTATTGCAAAGACTAATAACTTGTATCAAACAATGACTGCAGAAATATAAAAAGCGGGTTTTGCTTTTTATATTTCAGCAGTCTTTTTTTTTTATACAAGTTATTAGTTTTTGTAATACGTTCAATAATATGTCAATGGACTATCTAAAGATAGTCCGTTTTGACTCCAAGCCATCGGGTTGATAACCAAATTCTGCGATTTTGTGTTACCTCAATGTACATTTTTTTAGCAAAGCGGCATAGGTTCGTTTGAGATCCGCTTGCCTCTACATCGGTTCGTCTGAAGTTCGCGTAGGCGCGCGGCAATTAGGCTCTCGCGCATGTGTCGTCCCACATTAACGTGAATAAAATGGCGGTGAGAGAAACCCGGTCGGGTGACAGAAATAAAGACAGCGATTCCGTTTGCGAAGTTATTTCAGAAAAATATAGTAAAAAAAAAAATGAAGAAGAGTATATCACATCTACTCAAACATACTGTGTACAATACACAGAACGTTTTCTGTAGTGCGGATAGGCAGAACGCTAGAAAGCTTGCACTGTGTGTCGATGTGATTTCTCAAGTTGGGGGCCGACGGGGGACTCGATGATTGACAGCAGCATGTTGAATCAAACAACCCTCCCGTGGGGATACCGGGGGGTCTTTTGTATAATAATTCCCCCACCTTCTGGAAGTTCTGTGCTTGTAACTTCCTCTATTCTGTCACTCTCTTTGACTCTGCCTTTTCCCTTTGCTTACTGTCATCTACTATCTTTCTGCCTTACCGGTCCATTCTCCTGCCTTTTTTTTTCTCACGAAACACTTTTCAAAAACATTTCCTCCATCAGCCGAAGTCGGACTTGCTGGGCCTAACTATTTTTTAGTTTGGCGCATAACGGCAGCATGACGCATCTGCGCTCATAATTGACAGGAAGCTGTCTGAGCGATTGAAGAAGAGGAAGAAGAAGAATCAAACAACATGCATCACGATCGGCGTTAGCTGCACCGAAAAACACCCAGAACATAACAAATTTCTTCGCTACAAACAAGGAAACCGAGCTGAGTGTCAAAGATTTGACTCGGGCAGAGACGACGCTTGTTGAAGTGTTGATCCTGACACACGGAGGCATGATTCAAAGTGAATGTAGGCCAAAATGTTCCCCATTATCTCTCTCTCTCTCTCTCTCTCTCTCTCTCTCTCTCTCTCTGGCTTACTGTTGGTCTTTTTCTTTGTTTTTCGTTTTCTTTTGTGTGTTGCTGTTGTATTTTTTTTCATGTTCCTAAAGGCTTTAAAAATATCAAGAAACATTGACACCCCCCCCCCCCCCCCCCCACCTCTCTGACTGTCTCTCCTATATAGATCAAATAAAAAGTATTGTCATGTCCCCTCCCTACCTTCCCCCTGTGTCTTTTTGTCTGATCTCCACCCACCCACCACCTTGATGCATTTGCTTCAAGGGATGTAAATTTGTGGGCACACCATACCTAGGTCACTTCCAAATTCGCTTCGCTCCCTTACACCACACTTTTGCCTCTGACTTTGCTTTTGTAGTGGTTTGTTGTGGGGTAAACATCGGAGTTTTTCTATATAGTCTATATATATAAACAAAAGTCTGATCTACCACTTCCCTATGACTAAACCTGAAGTAAAAACCTGTAAACATCTTTCGTTTCTCCTTTTGTTTATGTATGTTTCGTTTGTGTGTATGGCTGGAGTGATTTGTGAGTTTTTTTAATAATTCAAAATCGTTGCGATGCGAATGATAAAAAAATAAGTGGCAAAGTCTACGCATCATTGTGTTTATGCATAAGTTTGCACCATTGCAAAGTGTGCTTTTCACTTCTTTGTGGCAAGCGATCACACACAGATCTGTTTATAGTGAGGGAAGTTTGTGTGTGACTTGTTTTAGACACCCTCCCCTCAAAATAAAACACCCCAACCCTGCTGTATATGTATAAAATTATAGTATTCAAAAGGCTAAGCGTCAAGCATAAGTTTTTATTTATTGATTGAAAATCTACGAAAATGATGACTAAAAGGAATGTTTTGCATTATATTGTGCATTTCTGTTTTTACAGAAGCAGGAACCAGCATGGTCCGTGGAGGAAGACCACCCAGATCAGCCCTCAGCTGTCTACAGCACAGTACAGCCCATGTCTGACAACACTTCTGGGTCACTGCTGTCTCCGAAGACTAGTCATGTATGTCAGCATTGTTCTGCTGCCTTTGCGCTGGTCAGCAGTTTGGAACTCCACCTGGTGTCAGTTCATGGAGAGACGCTGCACATGGTGTTACCTGGGTCCTCCAAACCTGACAGATGTGATGCTGGTGACTGTAGCAACACTAACGTAGACAAGGTGGTAATGTATGGGGTGAGAAAAAGGAGGAGGAAAAGGAAATTTGACGATAATGATGCTGATGATGAAGATGGGACGAAAAATGTGTGTGATGTCTGTAAAAGGGCTTTCTCTAGACCTGACCATCTGAGGAGACACAAAAAATTGATTCATGGTTATGTCAGTTCCTTTGTGTGCAACGTATGCTACATGAGATTCACAGGGCCTGGCGATTTGAAGGCACACAAACTGACACACACTCATAAGCCTTTTGTGTGTGATGTGTGCAGTAAGGGTTTTACTCACGCCTGTCACCTGGAAACACACAAGAGAATCCACACCGGGGAGAGGCCTTTCAAGTGTCCACACTGTGACAGTGGCTTTAAAGAATCGTGTACTCTACAGGATCACGTAAAGAGGGTTCACGACGGTCTCAGACCCCATCTCTGTGATTTCTGCGGGGCAGCCTTCTCTAAGGTTGGCGATTTAACAAAGCACAGGAGAACTCACACGGGCGAAAAACCTTTCGTGTGCACAGACTGTGGGAAAGGGTTCTCCGAGTCCAGTAACCTGGCGAAACATCGTCGGACCCACACAGGAGAGAAACCCCACGTGTGTCCAGAATGTGGGAAAGGTTTTACCACTTCCGGTCAGCTGACTCAACATCGTGTGATCCACTCTGGACAGAAGCCTCACAGCTGTCCTCACTGCCCTTCTGCTTTCACCCAGGCACACAGGTTGAAGATTCATGTTCAGAACAAACACCAGTAACACACTACACTGCATGGGTGCAACTTTTCCTGATATGCAATAATTCTGCTAGTGGAACCTCCCATAATATAAGACCTGTATGTGTAATCCAAAATGAGGTCTCTTATAAGCAGGCATGGGAATTGTCAGCTTTTTTGGCTGATTTCAGCTTTTTTGGATGGTCCTCTTCAGTCTTTTTTTTCAAGTTTCAGATTTTTTGATGGTCCAAGAGAACATTTATGAGATCAAAAAAAAGAAGCCCAATGAGTAAAACTTAAGTTATTGGTTATAAATGAATGCAAAATGAACTAAATATATCAGTCTTATCTCTAATACTGTTTTTAAGGCTTAGATAACAGAAGAAGCTTCTTTTTATGGGGGCTGTATCCCAACACACACGGTTTTCAGGTTTACGCACGCACAAAACCAACAAATTC
Organism: Phymorhynchus buccinoides; assembly: GCA_017654935.2. Taxonomy (NCBI): domain Eukaryota; kingdom Metazoa; phylum Mollusca; class Gastropoda; order Neogastropoda; family Raphitomidae; genus Phymorhynchus; species Phymorhynchus buccinoides. The sequence goes on from CM065709.1 coordinate 840,315, forward strand.
TTTGTTCCTATGCCTGCTTCCAGACCCCAATTTTCAGTCAGGCTCACACACATTTTTTTGTCTTCTCTAATTCCCATGCCTGATAAGGGAGGTAAGTTTAATACTTACAAAGAAGGGCAATGTCTCAGAGAAGTAGGTCTTATATGGGAGGGATTTCTTATAATGGGGGGTCTTATAAGGGAGGTTTCACTGTAATAATAAATGGACTTTTTATGGAGCGCTTTTTATTGAGCACAAAGCGCTTTACAATCAGCATTGAAACACACGCACACACACAAGCAAACCAAAACACACACGTACATGCACGTACGCGAGTGAATGCGTTCTTGCACACAGACATACAGGGGTTTTCATTTTGTGTAGCTCACACACATTTCATCAAACACACAGAAAACACATGCTCACTGAAACGCACACACACTTACACAAACATACACTTGTACAAACATGCGCACATGCATGCACACGCACACACACACACAAGGATTTTCTGTTTTTGAATTTTCCCAGTTATTTTTTTTTAAATTTGTCAAACAAGATCTTTGTGTGTCTACTGTATTTTTCAAACTCTTTAGAATAAGCATTTTGTATAAATTGTGGAAAAATCAAACTAAAATACCTTCATGAATCAATCTTTTCTTCAGCTGCAGGGGGACATTACCCCTGGACCCCGGCCTTTCAGGGGTTTTTCATTTTGTGTAATCGCACCCATGACACTGCAGTAACACTTATCCTCCCCCCGACGGGAGTAATTTTTGTTTTCGAGTGCGCATTCGTTGTTTTAACAGAGAAAAAGAATCACTGATTTGAGCTGTGAATATAGACAAATATATGATAGGCCATTTGGCAGTGAACGTCTTTGCATTTGGTTGGAGTGAAGTATGATGTACTGGGTGGAAGAAGAGTTAATAATCAGATCCAGTGATGACTGCGCACACGCACACACATACTTTTTTTACTTACTTACTTTTTAGCCAGTTGTTACACCAGGGCTCCCAATCGTCCCGCAAAACAAGGGCTCCCAGGGACTCCTTCACTTACAGTATAGAGGGTCATAGAGGCGGGATAGAGGGTCCCAGTGGCATAGCGAATGCTAAAAAGAATTTTTCTAATGCATCCCTGGGGCCCCCTGCACATTCTTTTAAAGGGTCCTTGAGACTTTTAGTGCTTCAAACACCCCCAAATGGAGGTCCCTGGGAGCCCTGGTTGTTACACTTTGCAGCATGGAAATATCAGTAAGGAACCTTTAGTTTACTTTTATTTGTCTCTTTTTTTGTGTTAACAAATAGCATTGGAGTTAGTTTGCTGTGCTGTCATTGAAATACCGGTAAGGAAGGAGCCTTAAGTTTAAATTTATTTGTCACTTTTTTGTTGACAAATAGTATTGGAGTTAGTTTACTGTATTGTCATTGAAATACTGGTAAGGAAGGAACCTTTAAGTTTACGTTTATTTGTCACGGTTTTGTTGACAAACAGAGGACACTTTTGTTTTTATTAACTCTTTGGTTTCTGTATTTAGAGAAGTTTCAACTACTGTTCATTCCTGAGAACCTCTTTAGCTGCTGAGAAAGTTTATCCCGTTGATTCCTACGGGCCTCTTTTGCTCGTGATATCATGCAACATGATGCAACTGTTATTAATTTTCTCTTCTATAATTGCAATGAGGTTTTTTTTCCCTTTTCTTACTAGGGCAAGCCCCCTGTAGCGATACCGAGGGGTCTTTTGTATAAATAGTTCCCCCACCTTCTGGAAGTTCTGTGCTTGTAACTTCCTCTAATCTGTCACTCTCTTTGACTCTTGCCTTTTCCCTTTGCTTGCTGTCATCTACTATCTTTCTGCCTGTCTGGACCATTCTCCTGCCTTTTTTCAAGAAGCACTTTCAAAAAGATTCCTCCAGCCAAAGTCGGACATGCTGGGCCTAGTTATTTCTTACTTAGGCGCATAACGGCAGCATGACCCATCTGCGCTCATAATTGACAGGAAACTGAGCGATCGAAGAAGAACTGGGGCAAGTATTGTTTATGAAAGAGAAACAGGCTGCTGAAAACATGCCGCATATTCACAATAACATAACACCCCTTTATACAGTTTTACTCTCTCTGGAAACCCAGGAATAGGGAGATAGAGAGCTCTATAAAGCTAGGAATCTGCAGTTGCTCCCATTCAACCTCAAAAGCTGTTCTCAGGAGCGAAAGAGTTAATAATCAAAACCGCTATTTTTTGCCTCTGTCTGTTAACAATATTGTTACCAATGGGTTTGGGTGAAGTTTTTGCATGGTTAGGGTATTACCCAAAGAATTGTCCTTTAAAGTTTGGAGTTAATTCGCATTGTCTTTGGAATGCGACGTTGTTTTATTTTTGTTTAAATTATCTCATTTTTGGAAGTTAGCAGAATTGCTGTACATATTGTATAAGGTTGGCATTATTTTTGTTGTATCATGTTACTTTTTAAAAAATCTTCAATTAATGTAGGTTTTAAATTAAAATCACAGACCAGACAGGATATTTTATTTTTAAATTTGCTGTTTTAAAAGGTTAAAGGTGGATGAGTTTTTGCGAGAAACACGTCAAGATCACCAGAAAGACAGCCTTTTCAAGGATCAGAACACTCACTTTGCTCTGGCGATTCTTCCTTGGCGGAGATGCTGGAGAGCGTAGCCATTTCTGGATGGGGTGGGTGGAGGTCACTCATTGTGGTTGAAACATTTTCTTTTTTTGTAGTGCAGTAAAAAAAAAAAAGGGAGCTATTTCCTTTGTTGTGAGCGAAACTCCTTTAGATAAACTGCATACAATTTTTTTTTAAATTAAAAAATGCTTGTATTGCAAAAATTTCGTGCAAACGATTTGGCGGCCATTAGAAAAGAAAGAGACTTCTCTTTGGGTGAAAGAATTTGACTTCCAGCACCTCCGCCAAGGAGGAATCGCCAATTTGACGGTTTGATTTCTGGGAAACCAGAGCAAAGTGAGTGTTGCAGTCTCTGTAAAGGGTGTTTTCCTGGTGATCTCGACGTGTTTCTTACAAAAAACTCATCCGCCAGGGTGCCCTCTAAAACTCTTCCATTACTAGGTATGGCTGAGGTTCAAATTGTTTCTCTTCATTGACATGGATAATGCATTTTATCAGTGTGTGTGTGGGTTTTTTTTCCTTTTTGTTTGTTTCTTTTGCTTTGTTTTGTTTTTCAGTTTACTGTGCGAATGTTGGAGAAAGGGTTTAGTTAAATTAGTGTCCCTGTGGCCGGGGATACCGGGAAAATAGTTCCCCCACCTTCTGGAAGTTCTGTGCTTGTGACTTCCTCTAATCTGCCACTCTCTTTGACTCTGCCTTTTTCCTTTGCTTTCTGTCATCTACTATCTTTCTGACTTATTGGCCCCATTCTCCTGCCTTTTAAAAAAAATCTTCCCAATAATTTTTCTCTTGAGCTCCTCCGAAATCGGAATGTGTCGGCTGTACGCAGCGGGGAGACCAGTGAAAACTGAAAACCGGACACATATGTGCCTTACCTATTATGGCTATGTGGCCTGGGAAGGCAGACGAAGAAGTTAAATTAGTAATAAAGTACTGAGTAAATTAACCAGACCCATAGCCATGACCTTATTTACGTAATTTCTGCAATGTGTCTCTTGTTTTGTTGATATTAGCAAAGACTGTATAGGGGAAGATAAGCATCCGGTCTCTTTTCCCTATATGAGTAGTGAGGACAGAAACACTGTTATGTCCCTTTGAAACAGTACACATTTTACACATCGATAGGCCAGTTGAATTCTCCGTTCAAGTTCCAGTCTGAGTTTTTGGATAGCCTCCACTGTGAAAAGTGTACTGGCCCCACTAACGATAACTCTATCAGCCCGGTTTGCCGAGCTCTTAAGTAATCCATCTTACCCTTTTAGAATATCTTTGATATTAGTCCATTCTGGGGGCCGTTTCACAAGGGCTAACGTGAGCGCAAATCGGCAAAAACGGTACTAAGAAACACCTCTTTCACCGACGTTTGCCAAAAACGTTTTGTGGCTACTCCCAAGGTATCTTTTGGCGAACTATCACGTGACTAGCATGGGGTGAATACATTTCTTCTTGTTGATTGGTCCATTAAAGTTTGGTTAAAATAATTTAAAAAAATTGACCAATCAGACAAGAGCTTGTAATATAATATTCTTCCGCAAACGTTTTCTACAGTGTTTCTTAGGGCCCTGTTTGGCGTAAGTGTTATTCACGCGGCGACCGTTATCGAGAGAAACTCGACCCTGATCTCTTGATATGACGGGTGGGTTGGGGGTGCTGATTCTTCAGATTTCAAATATTATTTGTTTGTAAAATATGTTTAGTTTGAAGAAAACAAAAAGAGATTTGCAGTTATTGTTACTGAAATGGTATGGGAAAAAATAATTTAGATTTGTGATTTTTTTTATTGAACCTTTTTTTTACATTTTGAAATATATAACATAAACATAACTAAGAAAAATGATACAAACCATATGGCAAAATTAACATAACACATACACATACAAACACATACGCATGCACATATTCACCCACACACACAGACACATATACACACACACATACTACGTTACTGAGGTTAAATAAATAAATAGGTACATTTAATAATTAAGCTTTCAACACGAGTGGGACGTTGAAAAATGTTAGTCCACTAATTATATGACAGGTTATCATTCTTTTTTTAAAATGTTATGTTAAAGAAAAAATCTGAAAAAGTAGATTTGTGAATTCTTGTTTATGAACTATGCTTAGTTTGAAACACAAATAAACCAGTTGAACCTTTTCTTTGTTTCATTGAGTGAATGCTCCTGTTCTGTGTTTGTGTTGCCCCTGTCTTTCGTACTAATCTGTAGTTGTGTGCTTGTCAGTCGTGTACAACTATCACCACCAGATAGTAAAAGAGGCGACTGATATTTTAGAAAGCTGGGGTGGAATTTGTTTATTGTGGAAACACCTTGCCCAGGGTACATCCCCACTCTCTTGGCAGTGAGGACTGACGACAATTGGGAGTGTCCCCAAAGGCTAATTCCCAAGGCTGCAGCACAAAGTGTAATGCCTCCTATTTTGAAAGTCCTAGTCATTCACAAAAGACAAAGCTGTAAACTGATTCTCTGAAACTCAAAAACTAAAATTTATCATTCAGCTCTCACTCAACACAGAGCAGAGGTCAAAGGTGAACATCAAACGACAAACACAGATTGTGACTCACACTGCAGGCCAGTTGGTTATGTCTGGTTGTTTATTGAGGTAACTTTGAGTTAAATTCTTGTGCAAATCAAAGGCATTCATAAACATTTATGATAACCAAGCAATGTCTCTAAGTGTAAGGGAATTCTCGTTTGTGTGTGTGTTTGCAATCACAAAGAGTTTAAGACAATAGTCGGACAAGGGTGAAAAACATGCAATTAACCTTTACCGGACTTCTGGGGTCGCCCACGACCCCTTGACACACAAAACATGTTATATCTCTAAAACTATTTAAGCAATCTTCATGAAATTTCATGACTTTGTCAAAAACGTAAATGGCTTTAAGTGTGTTAAATTTTATTAATGTGTATAAAATATAAATGACGTAATATGACGCGTAATTTTGATATACCTGTCCGGATGACGGGGGTCTCCCACGACCCCTACTTTAAAGAGCACTGCAGTGCATTGAGTAGGGGTCGTGGGAGACCCCCGCCATCCGGACAGGGATAAACACATGGTGCCTCTTTGACAAGTAGGGGTCGTGGGAGACTCATGATCCTGGGGATCGTGGAGTCACTGGTTCAAATCTCCATTGGGCTATTTCTCTCTATATACCCCCCCCCCCCCCCCTCCTTCCCCTTTAACCCTTCTAGCGTCATGTTTTGGGTTGTCTGTTGCATGTGAACTGACAAAAGGGAAGTAAATATTCTATATTTTTCGAGTGTGCATGCATTGCTTTAACGACAGAAAGTGACAAAAGCTATAAAAACAGACAAACACATGGCAGGGTGCCTGGCAGTGAATGTCTTTTGCATTTGGTGGGAGAGTAGAGTGATGTCTCGGGCGAGTATATACGCCCGTGGTGCTTGAAGTGCTAAAGTCTAAAATGAAGTTTCGACACCTTGATGCTTCATTGATTTGTTTAATAAAATCAACTTGATTCCAATAACAGTCCAAGGGAACTTGCCGTAGTTTGATATTAACTTAACCTTTACCGGATCATGCTTTTGACTACACAGACACGATGGCGGGGGTCTTCCACGACCCCCTACTCAGCAAAGAGCTAATTCTGAGGTGTTTATCCCTGTCCGGATGGCGGGGGTCTCCCACGACCCCTACTTGTCAAAGAGGCACCATGTGTTTATCCCTGTCTGGATGGCGGGGGTCTCCCACGACCCCTACTCAATGCACTGCAGTGCTCTTTAAAGTAGGGGTCGTGGGAGACCCCCGTCATCCGGACAGGTATATCAAAATTACGCGTCATATTACGTCATTTATATTTTATACACATTAATGAAATTTAACACACTTAAAGCCATTTACATTTTTGACAAAGTCATGAAATTTCATTAAGATTGCTTAAATAGTTTTAGAGATATAACATGTTTTGTGTGTCAAGGGGTCGTGGGCGACCCCAGAAGTCCGGTAAAGGTTAACGACAGAAACAGTGACAAAAGCTATAGAAACAGACAAATACATGGCAGGGTGCCTGGCAAGTGAATGTCTTTGCATTTGGTGGGAGAGTAGAGTGATGTCTCGGGCGAGTATATACGCCCGTGGTGCTTGAAGTGCTAAAGTCTAAAATGAAGTTTCGATACCTTGATGCTTCATTGATTTGTTGAATAAAATCAACTTGATTCCAATAACAGTCAGTCCAAGAGAACTTACCATAGTTTGATATTAACTTAACCTTCTCTAGGACACAGACGCCAAATTTGACCAAATTTTGTCAACTCATGCAGCCCGTATGCGCCGATTACGCCCGCTGAACGCCAGGTCTAGTACGTTCACTTTCATGTTCTCCCTACCCACAATGCAATATACTAAGTTAGTTCTTCCTTTACCTCAGTCTCGCTGGTCCGTTTTTGGTTCTTACAGCAAGGGAAAGCACCCACTAGTCTTTTTGAACGGATTTTTCGAAGTGACCCCAAATTTTTTTCTTCTTTCCACGTGACGTGACGCAGTATCGACTCGGCGCGATGCTCGGAGTGCCATTACGGATTTTTTTTATTCCAATTCATGGTTTGTTGTGTGACAGTGTGTTAGCTTTGGAATAATAATATCATCATTGCTATTCAATATGCATCTTTCAGAAATGAAATGTGAGTTAGACTTTATTCTGGGTGATTTTTTTAATGAAAAGATTTGGTGTGCCGTTCAGAGTTAATTCCCATCTCTCGGGAACTGGGATCGATTCCCGGTTCGAATGGTTGGGAGTCATTGGGTTAAAGAATATCAGTTGCATCAAACCTATTCTAAATGGTATAGAAAATTGGTTATTATTAACCTTTTGTTTTGTTAGGTCATGTCAATTTGACCACTCAATGATTTTACACACACACACACAACAGCAAAAATAGAAAAAAAAGAAAGAAAAATAAATAAATAAAATTGTCTGCTATCACTTAAACAGAATGTTGTTAAATGTACCATATTTTACCATTAGGCGCTTGTGTGTGTGTATATGGCGAATATGGCAATTTACAAGAAAAATCTGAAAAAATGAAAGTAAAAGGAGCCCTCGTTTATACACACCTCGCAAAAGAAAGTCAAACTTCGAAGCCTGTAAGCGTTCGGTAAACGCTTGCTGGTCGCCATTATTGATGTCATAAACGAGAGTTGGCTCCCCTTTCAAATAATTGAACTTCCGTTTGTGCTACTTCCTGTTGCTGTGTTTGGAATTCTTGGCAAAAACTGAAAGAATTATGCCATTTTAAGCTTTACAACGATGCTTTTTACATCCAGTGAAGGGTTCTGGCATCTGTTGGACGGTATCTCGGACGATAATAGGGATTTTGAAGCATTTTAACGTGAGTATTCGTCGTATCGGCGACTCGTTACCACTTTCGATGTCTAGACTCACAGTAGACTGTACTGAGCATGGCAATCGTTGCCTCTCTTCTCACGATTTTGTTCACTAATAGTAATAGGACGCCCTCATTTATTAGGCACATGGGTAGAAATTGGAGAAAAAAATATCGCCTTATAACCTGAAAATTACGGTACTTTCAAGTGTGTTACATTTTACATACTCAATACAATTGACCAATTTTTCTTCTTTTTTTGTTGTTGACATTCTTTAAAAGCCTTGTAAGAAAACCACACATTTTACAGCATTATTGATGAACATTCTGTACATGTCTCTTCAAAGAGACTGGCCACTTGAAAGCAGCAGGACATTGAGGGCAGCTGTGAGGTTTCTGTCCAGAGTGAGTCAGACGATGGTTTGCTAGGTTACCAGAGTCAGCAAAACCCTTCCCACAGTCTGAACACACGTAGGGTTTTTCACCTGTGTGAATTCTCTTGTGCCTTGCTAAATGTCCAGTCTTAGAGAAAGCTGCCCCACAGACATCACAGACATGGGGTCTGGCATCTTCATGAACTGACTTTATGTGGAGCTGTAAATGACCTGACTGGGTAAAATGACTGTCACAGTGTGGGCACTTGTAAGGCCTCTCCCCTGTGTGGACTCTCTTGTGTTGTGTCAGGCTCGAAACCCGATTAAAACTCTTACTGCATACATCACACACAAAAGGCTTAAGACTGCTATGTGTCAGCTTATGTCTCTTCAAAATAGAAGCCTGATTGAAACTTTTACTGCACATGTTACAAACAAATGGCTTAACACCGCTATGAATCGAGTTGTGCCTCTCTAGCTTGCTAGATGTTGGGAAGGACTTTGTGCAGACATTACACACATACTGTACATTCTTATTCTGTCCTTCTTCATCACCAATGTCATTATTATCATTTTTAGTTTTAGTTAAGTTTCTGTTGCCTTGGCTTTCTGTCTCTGTATCTATGTCTGTGTTGCTACAGTCACCAGCATCACATCTGTCAGGTGTGGAGGACCCAGGTAACACAATGTCCAGTTTCTCTCCATGAACTGACGCCAGGTGGAGTTCCAAACTGCTGACCAGCACAAAGGCAGCAGAACAAAGGTAGCATGCGTGCTTCGAGTCCACAGACAGCAATGACCCAGAAGTGTTGTCAGACATGGGCTGTACTGTGCTGTAGACAGCGGAGGGCTGATCTGGAGAGTCTTCCTCAATGGACCACGGCGGTTTCAGCTTCTGTGAAAACAGAAATGTAAAATACAAAGAAATCCTTTTACAAAGCATTTTTTTTTCTCTCCATTCAGTCATCATGTTAACAGATTTTCAATAAAAGAAAAAAAGACAATCCACCACACCAACGCCTTTAAAAAAGCATTTCATACACATCCAGCTTTTGGGGAGTTTCTGAAAAAGGTCACACGCAAAGTTCCCTGAATGTAAAACAGATCTCTGAGTGACTGCTCGCAACAAACAAGGCGAAAAGCATGTTTTTTAATATTGCAATTTTTTGTTTAATCAAACACAAGGGTTGTATAAACTTTGCCATCGACATGTTTCAAGCTGGTGCTCTGTCAAAATTTCTTACACAATGTAGTTCAGGTTTGTTATTCCCTTGACACTTGAAGCAAATCACAAAGACACAAGTTGGAAAACAGGCTGGCATAGTGGCAAACACACACACAAGTAATAGTTGTTTTGTCAAGTCAAGTTAAAATGATCTTTATTGAGGGTTAATTAAAGAATAAGCTAACAAGGCTTTTTTTCATCCTACCCTCAAACAAAAATACAATCATGAGAAATGCATAATAATTACAGGGGGAAAAAAGCAAAGAACATTCCCAAATGAGTTTAAGTGAAAACAAAATTCAAACAAGAGAGAACACTCAACTGTTTTAACGTCATTGGCTTACATAGCTTAGATGACATGGGGGTGCGCATAGAACAAAAAAATCAATTAAGGCGTGAAAAAGGAAATAAAAACAAAATAATGTCTATCTCGACTATCCAATCATATATCAATCAAGCATATCACAGCCATAAATAATTATGCGAGTTAAATTATTCGATGTCAAACAAGAGAGAGAGAGAGAGAGAGACCATGTCTGACCATGGCTCCCAAACAGCAGATGAGGCAACTGTTATTCTAGAAAGCTGGGAATTTCCCCCAAAGCCAACTAATTCCCTTGGCTGCAGCACACGGAGTCGGTGCCCATGCCTCCTAGTTTGACAGTCTCAGTCACTTAACATGGACTCAATTGCACCATGATTTCCCCTTGCCTGCTATCATCAAGATTATACTCTATAACCAGCAGACAATGTTACTTTTATTTTTTCAAAAATCACATATTAATGTCAATGGGAAATACATGGGTGCAACTACACAAAATGAAAAAACCTAGTGAAAGGCCGGGGTCCAGGGGTAATGTCCCCCTGCAGCTGAAGAAAAAACAGATTTATGAAGGTATTTTAGTTTGCTTTTTCCACAATTTATACAAATACTTATTTTAAAGTGTTTGAAAAATACAGTAGACACACAAATATCTTGTTTGACAAAAAAAAGGAAATTCCTTTTCTGGTAAAATTCAAAAACAAGGAAATCCTTGTAAATACCAGGAAAAGTTGCACCGATGGAACTGTAAAACCACAAGAGACGATGACTGCAGATTGTACTCACATTGTGTTCAGTCCTGTCCCATGGAAAACCTGAAAACAGAGAGAAACAGAAACTTTTTTTTTTTTGCTGTCCCATCTTCTGGACCGTACCATGCCGCTCATTTCGAGTCCCAACTCTCAGCCACATCCCGGCCTGTCAGGTCGCATCAGAATCCGAAACCGGCAGTCCAAGGGGTCCAAGGGGTGCGTGTGTGTTAAAGAGAGAGAGAGAGAGTTGCTTTGCATATGCGCTGTTGGTGGTTGGTGTCACTCTTGAATCTTGTTTTTTGTTATCTGTTGATGAATAATTGATTGTAAAGCGCTTTGGGCTCATCTGAGGTAAAGCGCTATATAAATGTACTGTTATTATTATTATTATTATAAACTTTTGCCCTCATAAACAGCACACCAAACGGAAATAAATTTTCGGGGACTTTCCTGGAGTTGCACTGCCTCCGGGCATTGCCTCCAGGATCATTCCCATCATCTTTATATCTACTAATGTCCCATATGTGTCTGTTTCAGACCGGAGGACGTTAAACGGATTTTCACGGAATGAATGAGTCAATACACCACACACTAGGTCAGACAGAAACCCAGACATTTTTGCATAAAAAATAACACTAAACATTCGCAACAAAATAATGTCCATTGCGGAAGTTCACACACATAAAAATGTGAGAGAAAGAAAATGTGTTGAGAAAAAAAAAATCCTTAAAAAATAAGAAGAAAATAAAATGAAAAGAAAGGCTGGCACAGTGGAGGGTTTAAAAACACACACAAAAACAACAACAAGAAACTTATGCTTATATTTTTTATACTTGCATCCACACTTGTTCAGGCAATCTTTTCTCGGGAACGTCTGCACTTCTCTTTTACCAAACAACTGATGATAGTTGTTCATATAACTTTTCTGGTTCATGTATGTATCCATCTCGTTAGAGCTTTTTTTTTTTAACCTCCAAATGCCTACTTCTTCTTCTTTTTCTTCTTCTGCGTTCCCAGGCCATACGGCCAAAATGGATAACGAACGTATGTGTCTGGTTTTCAGTTTTCACTGGTCTCCCCACTGCGTACAGGAGGAGCTCAAGGGAGAAAAGTTATTTTGAAGATTGTTTTTATAAAAAAAGGCAGGAGAATGGGCCAATAAGTCAGAAATATAGTAGAAGATAGAAAGCAGAGAGAAAAGGCAGAGTCAAAGAGAGTGGCAGATTAGAGGAAGTTACCAGCACAGAACTTTCAGAAGGTGGGGGAACTATTTTTACGAAAGATCCCCCGGTATCCCCACGGGGATCAAATGCCTACAAGTTCTTTTCCTTCTTCTTCATCGATTGCTTAGACAGTTTCCTGTCAATTAAGAGCGCAGATGCATCATGCTGCTGTAATACGCCTAAGAATAGTTAGGCCCAGCATGTCCATCTTCGGCTGAAGAAAATCTTTGTAAGAGGTTCTTGAAAAAAAAAGGGCACGAGAATGGACCGCTTAGGCAGAAATATAGCAGATAACAGTAATCAAAGGGAAAAGGCAGAGTCAAAGAGAGTGACAGATTAGAGAAAGTTATAAGTACAGAACTTCCAGAAGGTGGATGAACTATTTGTATGAAAGACCCCCCTGGTATCCCACAGGGGGCCTACAAATTCAAATTCTGAATTTCATCGCCACTGTCGCCTCTTGGCACCACAATGATTTAACACCCATGTTACTAAAAGGCATCAAATGAGGGTCTGGTATCCAGTGACCTTATGTTCTTAATTTTGGGAGGTAGAGATAGGCCCTATTTTAGGCATGTCACAGAGGAATCCCCAGTATTCCAGACGAAATCTTTTCTCTACCCATGTAAGTTTAATGGTAAATTTTGGCTGAAGAATGGCTAGTGTTGAAAGGGTTAAACTATTTTGCTGATTTGAGAAAAATGTCATTTTTACAGCATTTATCAGTAAACACTAATGAGAAAGTTGTACAACTACATCATAAGTGTTTAAAGATGTTTTAACCTTTACCGAGCCTCCTGGGTTCAATCTGCACCCAGACATATCTCTGGATCCATTGGGATAATTCTGATTACATTTTTAGGTATCTTTCATTCAAAACATAGTTACGTTAAAATTGAGACCCGATAACAGGGTTCTGTTGCTGTATGTTTATCCTTTGCTTTATACTAATTACAGCTCATCAGTTTGCAAAGTAACATACACACACACACTTTTTACCACTACACCATGGTGTCTGTTGAAAGTCCAAATACCACTGACCTGAACTCTGGTGCTCTGTAGTCCACTGAAGTGCTGAGCCATCATCAGAATCGTCTAACTCCATTTTGAAGTTGACCTCTGACATCTCTACTTCATCAGGGGACGCCTTTTGCTCACAGCGTCTGAAATCAAACAACACAGATATGACACTGAAAACTGGGTTAGTCATTCTTTTATTCACAGCTAGGATATTATTAATTAACTCTTCTAGTGCCAAGTATTTTATGTGTTTTCTTATAACCTTCTCTGCCAAGTTATTTTTCAAGAGAACTAAACATGATCACCCTTTTTTTGTTGTTGCTTGCTTTTGGAAGTGGGACCTGGGCCCTTCCGGATGAACTGGGGGGTTTAATGGTCTTAACCCAGGGTAAGCAGTAGGTCTTTCTCCTGTCTATCTTTTTCTTTTAATTCTAATAAGGAATGCGCCCTCCTATAGTTCCGCCGCATCTATCGTCAGATGGAGATCCAAATAAATGCGTTAAAATAATGATTGCCAAATTAACAGAAATGCATTTACATAAGCTCTAAAAATAGACAACCACGTGGAAGATGTTTACCGGCGCCCACCCGCAATGCTGGCAACGACGTACAGGCAACGTCATGGCGCACATCTGTGCCTGGGGCAGTAGAAAAGTTAATCTATATTTGTTTCAAATTATTTTTATTTCTTGCACGCGCGCGCACATACACGCGCACACAAATTAAGAATATTGGCCTGGCCCAGCGTTAGGCTGGGTTGGGGCTGGACTAGGTCCCCAGCTTGCTGGGGGCTGAAAAGCATTGCGCCTGTCCGGCAGCTCCACTAACACGAGTCAAAGGATGAGGTCGATAAACCGATGTCCCGTGTGCCCATGCACTTAGCATACGTTAAACCCAGTGGCAAGAAAAAGTTGGGTTGGGGCTGGACTAGTGACAAAAATCGCATGCCCCAGCTTGGGTGGCGCGCCTCTGGCTGCGACGCGCTCTCCAGGTGGGAGCAACCCGAATTTCACAGAGACACCCCTGTGACTATAAAGCTAATCCTAATAATGCTGGGCTTATAATAGGAACTTCACCCCCCTTCACACCCCTTTTTTAAAATTTAAAATAAATAAATATATATTTATCTGTATCTGTATATATATATATAAAGTTACAAATTATTATTTCTTTATTTACTTCTATTTATCTAACCATTATTTGTTCCTTTATTTCTACTGTGTCTCGGTGCTGCGTGGTGACCTCCGTTTCCCCCCCGTTTTTTTTCATTATATCAGCAAATATCTTCAACCTGATGAAGTTGGCTGATTGACTTGAAGAAGAAGAAGAAGAAAAAGAAGAGTAACTTAGCGAAAATAATCAATGGTGAAAGGTCCTTGATTGGAGGTCATAACAATTAACTTGGAAAGCCAAGACTGTGGTTTGTTATTTTGCTTGTTTTGATAACTGTGCATCCCTGGGACCCCCTGCGCATTCTCTTAGAGGGTCCCAAATGGGGGTCCCTGGGAGCCCCTGCCTCCCCAACCCACCTCTTTTTGAGCTGATCATCCTGGTAGCCAGTACTTTTGTACTTTACGTGGGATCGTGAGCATGTGCGCGAGCATGTGTGTGTGTGCGTGCGTGCACACATGCATGTGTGAGCGTTTTGTATGTGTAGTTGTGTATCTGTATGTCTGATTAAAAAAATATATATATACTTATGCTGCATATTAATTATGATTATATGTTATGCTATATGTGTTTATTATATTGTTATATTGTAAACGCCTAGGGCATTAACTTGATTAAGCGTCCTAAATGTTCTTAATAATAATAATAAGTTAATACAGTGTAATAATAATAAAATAGTAATAATAATTTTGATGAGCCTGTCTTTATTTTTGGACCCAAACATAAAAATAATGATGTCAAATTCTGAAATAAAGGAGAAATATATCTCTCAACCATTAAACCCCCCACCCCCACTAACCGAGAAAGGTAAAGCATATTCTACACATTGTCTCACCTCATAGAGAAATCCTGCTTCTTGTCTGGCCTCTGATCCCCAGATGACACAGAACCAGCTTGAACTGCAGAAGTGTCCTCAGTCCATGTCACAGTTTTCACTGGCTGAGATGGAGAAGTAGCTTCAGCAGCACGACACATAGCGATGCAGGTCTCCAGATTCAGATCAGCTTCTTGCAACAGTCGCTTTCTGGTAGAGCTGCCTTTGATACCTAACACTATTCTGTCTCTCAACAGACTGTCTTTCAAGCAATCACAGAAATTACAGGTTGAAGCAAGAGTGCACAGAGCAGAAATGTAGTCATCCACAGTCTCATGAGCCTTCTGATTTCGTGTGTTGAACACATATCTTTCATAACTTTCGTTGGTCTTTCCAAGGAAACGATTGTCAATGATGACATTGTCCACAGAGTGATCTGCTGCTTGCTGCATTCCACTATACATGGTGATCGACTTCTTCTTCTAGTTCTACCATTCAATAATGTCCACCTGCCGACACCAAGATAAGGATGTGGGAAAACAAAGAACTTTAGTAATAGCATACAGGCTGGTGACCTCTGGACAAGAAGTTCCTGCCAATGTATTCACACAATGTGCAGTGTGAATGCAGATGCAGACGGGCGGTTCCAGACGTAGACGACCACCATCATTTTGCTCTCTTCTAGCAAATTGAAGTTCTTCTCTGAATTAATCAATGAATGCACAGATTTTCTAAGTTTTTAAAAAAAACACAATCTTTTTACCTCCCTCCATGATTCCTCCTACCCTTCCCGACCCCTACCTCCACTTCCTTGCATCCCTTCTATTCCCCTCAATCACATCAAGAGATGCATGAAAGTCGATCTGGATGGTGAGGAGTCGAGTGAAGCACCAGTTGAGTCAAGAGTACCCCAAGGCACCGTCCTGGGCCCCATCCTATTCCTGTGTCACATACACGACCTACCATCTGCAGTAAAATCGCAAGTACGTCTGTTTGCCGACGACTGCCTCCTATACAGACCCATCACAAAGCAGCAAGACCACCAAATCCTGCAGTCTGATCTAAAGGAACTGGAGAAGTGGGCGCAAGTATATGCGGCAAAGAAATGCTACATCTTAGGCATTCATCCCAGGTCAACCCACTTCTACACCCTGAAACAAGAGATCCTGGAGCAAGTTCCTTGCAACACGTACCTTGGTGTAACCCTGACGGATTACCTCAAAAGGTCCAAGCATGTTGACAACTTAGTCAAGAAAATGAGCTCGACGTTGGGGTTCCTCCGCCGAAATCTGCGCTTCTGTCCATCTGAATGCAGACGAACAGCATACATTGCACTCATTCGCTCAACGCTTGAATAGTGCCACTGTATGGGATCCATATCTGCAGAAGGATATTGACAGATTAGAAAACATCCAAAGGCGCACAGCAAGATTCATTACATGGAACTACTCTGATCGGTCCCCTGGATGCGTAGGTAAGATGCTTGAAGAACAGACTACCACCACTCCAAGGGGAGGTACCTGCTATACCAGCTGAGCAGTACCTAACACCAATGGCGGAGACAGAGAAAGATCATACCAAGACAGGAAGCAAACCAATACACAACAAATATTGTTTCCAATATGGCCCAAAACAGTAGTATCAAGATCCAACACCACCATCTACAAAAATTATCTTTTTCCACGAAATACCATCGAGTGGAACAGGCTGCCCGACGAAACCATCAGCCTACCGTCTGCTGGGCAGTTCAGGAAAGCTGTGTCAGATGCCTGGCACAGCCCTCACACCAACTACTACCCCCCCCCCCCCCTCTGCATGGTGCGGCATCATGCTAATCCGATCAGCGGGACCTGGCTGGCTGGGCCATATTTGTAGACATAGATTTTATGCTCTTAAAGACCCACCACGTCGCGTGTCAAAATAACGTTTTTCACGTGTTTTCCCTCTTATAGCTGGTAAGAAATCTTAAGAAATCTTCCTAGCATAAGAGGGAATCTGACACATGACGTGGGGGGTCTTTAAACTAGAGCTGCTCGATCTCCCCAAGTCCTTCACACCGGTGCTTATATCCAGAATTGGATCTCTACCGGTTATTAAATCACGGTCAAAAGCTGAGGCAAGTTCAAGGAACTAAGTACTTGGGTGTCACCATCTCCCAAGATCTCAGGTGGGGCACCCATATTTCAAATGTTACCAGCAAAGCCAGGTTGGTTGGTTGGCTTACCCTGGCTAAAAGACTCCAGTGATCATCCCAACAGCGGGAAGCACTTGAACACTAAGGTACAAATGCATCAGCTAGGGATGAGAACATTATGTGTGTGTGACCGTTTTTGATTACCCCGCCACGTGCGCAGCCACACTCCGTCTTCGGGGGAGTAAGACCTGTCCTGGAGTATGTTTCCCCAGTGTGGGATCCCTACACTGCAATTAAAGAACGTCGGCAGGGTGGATAAAGTTCAGCGGCGAGTCGCCCGCTGGGTGGTCAACAGGCATCGCCAGACATACAGCGTGGAGGATGTACACGCAGCTGAACTGGACACCACTCGCCGACAGGAGACGTACAGCAAGGCTCACAACTTTTTATAAGTACCACCATGGCCAAGTCTCCATCAACACGCCGTACTCTCCGTCTCTGAATCCACCCACGAGGAGGACAAGGCAATCCCACCAGTCCACTTAACAGTTACCTCCATAGAGGTACTCTCTTTACGTCTGTGGTTACCTCCTCCCTTCCTGCAAAACCAAGCTACAGGAAGTACTCCTTTTTTCCACGGACGATCAGCGAGTGGAACGCCCTTCCATCTGAGGTTGTATCATTACCCTCAGTGGAAGGATTCAAATCCCGAATATAGAAACCCCCTCCCCCCCCCTCCCCCCATCGCCTCTCCCCTGTCTCCATCAAATCCCCATGATCCATCCCACAACCCCCAGTGCCCACCAAACCCCTCGCCCCCAGCCTCTTCAAGTTCTGCCCCCCCCCCCCCCTCCCCCCCTCGTCCCGTACCGTACCGTGACGTAAGCTGCCAGACGAAGGAAATGTTTTGTTTTAGGTCCTCTCGGTCTGGAACAGACACAATATGGGACATTTATGAAGATGGTGGGAACAATACTGGAGGCAGTGCAACACCAGTAAAGTCCCGATTTTTTAACAATACAGAAACATCAGAATCTTCAGCAAGCTGAAGGAGGATGCTTAAAGAAAGAAGGAGAAAAAAGATCAAGATCAAGATCAACAATCTGCGCCTTCGGGGTCTCTTGAAAAACAGGAAGTTGCGTCAGTTCGTATCAAGGGAGTTAACTCTACTTACCTTACCAACTTGGAAAAGAAAGGCAAAGGTGTGTTAGATTCTAATTATTCTGCTACAAAACTGAATGTACTATTATGTAGTGTAATTAGTCTTCAGCTTTTTTACTGAATAATTTAGCAAGAAGAAGATTTGGGTTCGCAGAATGTCTTATCTTATTAACTAACCCTTAAAGGTAGAAGAGTCAGGGGAGACCTGATTCAAGCATATAAAATATTGAATGGTCATGTTGATTTGTCATGGGATGATTTCTTTAAATCTGTACAATATGATATAACAAGGAATTCATATGGTAAGGTTTTCATTAAGCGATATAACACTAACATTAAAAAATATTGTTTTACTAACAGAATTGCTAACCTATGGAATGATTTACCATTGGACCTAAAATGTGCACCCAATACTAATACATTCAAAAATCGTCTAAATAATCATCCAAAATTTATAAATATATTTAGAAGCATTGATTAAAATTGTATGATAGGAAAATTCAACCGATTACACCTTGATCAAAGATACAAAATAAAAATTGATGATTCGATGGGACTGCCAAAAAGCTTGATGGCTTATTTAGTCCCTACCCCTACTACTACTACTACTACTACTAACAAACGTTTTGAAAACCCGTAACTAACAGTAACACTTACACTGCGAACTAAAAATACCCGGGCCATTATAACTAACATGAGCCCCCAGGAAACACTTCTTTTCTAACAGAGTCACTCAGTACTGGAACAATCTCCTTGCACAAACTAAACTTGCTTCTAACATTGACATTTTCAAAAGCCTCCTGGACAGTGAGCCTGTTCCTTTCCGGCTGAACTGGGGGGTTTAATGGTCTTAACCCAGTGCAAGCACTTAATCCTTTATCTTTTTATCTGTCCCTCTTCTGTCTAAGGCCTAACTTTTCAGTTTCTTCTCAGGCTTTGAGCCTTTTCTTCCGGCATATGTGGTAGAACCTCCCGGTTCCGTGGCAAAATAATCAAAGAGTTGATTGTGGCCATGCACAGTAAAGAATAAGAATTAAGGCAACAATGGTTGCTCAAAAAGCGTCACAGCTATGCCAATCTAAATTCTAATTACAAAACACAAACAAACAATCAAAAGAAAGAGCACATCACGAGGCCTGGCTACCGTAAAGACCTGACCTGACCTTATTCTATGCTGACGTTTTTTACACCAAATTTAGAGTAGGCTGACCAATCCACGTTTTTGACAGTATCTGAGTAAGGGAAGATAATTTCTTCTTCTTCTTGTTAGTGATAGGGGACTGGCTCATAAGCCTAGGCCTCACAGTCCATCAAAATCAAGTGTCCCCTTCATTCTTTTTGTTTGTACATTGGTTATACTTCTTCTTCGCCTCAGGTAGCCAACTTCATCGGGCTGAAGATTTTGCTGCACTTTGGGGGGAGAGGGTTGTAAAAACACAAGAAGCTAGAAAGCGGGGAGATAGTCATGAGTAAATAAAAACCATAGTGTGAATCTGTAGGATGTTTGTTTATAAAAAAAGAAAAAGAAACATGGACCATAGACCTTTATTTCGCAGTATCCAGGCAAGACCAATCTGACTACCGTAGTGTTCCCCGGGAGCGAATCCCGACCGGCACAGCTCCTGCCCTTCATTTCCCTCTACTTTGATCTATGGCCTAGTTTTAGTTTCAGTGGAGATGTTTGTGGAGGCCTCATTTTTTTTAGTTGTATGTGTTGCAATTTTGATGTGCTCATTTATTTATCATATTCATTAATTAAAAAAATAGTTTTTTATATTTTGGATCACTGTCCAGAAGATTTTTTAAATATATTAGTATTAGGTGCAAATTTAAGTTCTTGTTCTTTTTTCCATCTACACAACTGTGTAGAGTGGCACAGTGGTAGCGCATTCGCTTCGTGTCAAGTAAACCCGAGTTCAAACCTGGGTACAGGGGATTTTTCCTCTCACTTTGCACTAGGCCTTGCCGGGTCTGAACGTGGAGTCTTTCGAATGAGACGATAAATCGAGGTTCCGTGTGCCCATGCACTTAGCACATGTTAATCCCAGTGGCAACAAAAAAGTTGTCATTTGGTCAAAAATTACCCCACTCCCTTCTTTCCTCATCAGTCACACAAAAATCGCATGCAACAAACAAAAACAAAAAAAATTAGGTGGCGCGCCTCTGGCTGTGACGCGCTCTCCAGGTGGGAGCAACCCGAATTTCACAGAGACGCCTCTGTGACTATAATGTACCTAACCTAACCTAACCCCCATCATCATTTTGATGGTTCTTTTGTTATGCGCATGGAGGACTTCCATGCAGAAGCTGTAGGGAACAGAGCCGCCCGGGTGATCAGCGTTGATGTGGTTGAGGGGGGGGGGGGTGTAAGCAAATGGAGTCAGGGGGGGGGGGGGGGGTGATGGGAAGGGTGTGGAATAGAGGTGAGCTGGGTCATGGAGGGAGGATTGGGGAATGGATAGAAGGGAGTGGGTTGAGTAGGGGGATTAGGGAAGGGGTGAGAGGGGCTTTGTTTGTATACATTTGGGATTTGAAGCCCTCCATTGAAGCTGATGTCACCAAAAAGCCTGAATATACAAAGAGCTCGCACTCCGCAACTGACTGAAGCCAGGTTTTTTTTTTACTCCCACCCTTTCACCTACACTACAGCTGGGGATCATTGTGAACTCACTCGCTGCCTACAACAACACTAACACTTTCCACCTTTTCACCTTCCATGTGGGAAGTGAGAAAGTTGACTTTGCAAGGTTTGTAGGCTGTAAAGTTATCACGCTTTGTTACATTTAGGCTTTTTGGTGTCCCTCCCTCAGGTGGAAGGGAGTTCCAATCTCCAATGGTCCAGGGCAAGAAAGAAAGCTTTCTGCAACTTGTCTTGTGGGAGGGAAGGAGATAGATTGATTCATGCGACTGTCTTGTTGGCGGGTTGAGGGACTGTAGGGGGTGTTGATGGAGATGTCCCTGTGGTGATACCTGTAGAAGATGGACGGTCTGGACGACTGTCTCCTGTCAGCAAATGGAGTCCAATGTAGCTGGGTGTACATATCTTCCACGCTGGGTGTCTGGCAATGCCCGTTCACTACCCAGCGGGCAGCCCGTCTCTCTCTGAAAAGGGTTCATGGATTTTTACATCCAGTTTACACCATTTTCTCCCTGCCTCAATATTACTAGATTGCTTTTGCATCATTACAAGAATTACTGGAATATTATTGTTTCTCAAAATTGTATGACGAGGAGACAGTGCTTTGAAAGGAATGTAATTAAACTGGGGCATGTTAATGTACCATGTCGTCAGTGAAATTCACAAACCTTGTATCTCGATTGTTTTGGGGGTTTGAGTTAGATACATAGTCAGCTTTCTAACTTTTCCCGCCACATTCCACCAAAAACGTGTATCTCTAACGACTTTCTATCTGGGGTAAATGAGGTTGTGTAAATAGAAGAAGAAACTCAAGTCCCAAAATTCAGATGATACATAAGGGACAAAAATCTTGTATCTTCGTACTTTTGATGTATATCTAAAAACATGAAAAAGTAATGTTAACAAAATTCAGGACTAAACTTGCAATGTCTTAAACAACATATTCATTATAGTTAATAAATTGTGGTAAACGCTGTTCATTTTTTAAACTTTTTTTCTTCTTATCAAAACTACCAAAATCGAGATACAAGGTTTGTGAATTTCATCTACGATATTTTTCAGACTATCCTGCTCAACATGAATTTGAGACACATGCAGAAGAAGTTTCAGGTTTGGGGATTTCAGGACTTAACATTTCCTGTTTTACCACCTTGGCTTAAACCCAGAGCCGCCATATATAAAGCGTTCACGCGAGGCGAGAGGCATCAGTCTTATCGCGGCAGGCGAGAGAGACGGTTCAACCGTTCTTTTTTCTCTGTTGCTTGAGCCAATGTGAGTCAGAACTTCGCAGCGACTAGGCTACCCGATCCCTAGGATCGGTAGTTGTCCCTTTAAGGCTGTGTCGGGCCAATTGACATAGGCTAGAAGTAAAACACCAAGGCTACATCAAAATGTTGTTATGCTATGCATAGTTATGCGGGAATTCTCTTTAGCCATGATAAGCTCCTAGCATAACATCATCAGTCTCCCAAATCCCCCGAAGACGGAGTGTGGCTGCCCTCATGGCGGGGGGTAATCAAAAACGGTCACACACATAAGCTGATGCACTTGTACAGGGGAACCTCCCTTACAAGACCTCCCATTATAAGACCCCCTCCACATAAGACCTACTTCTCTGAGACATTGCCCTTCTTTGTAAGTATTAAAATTACCTCCCTTACAAGACCCCTCCCTTATAAGACCTTATTTTTTATGCTTTTTTGAAGATCTTATAAGGGAGGTTCCACTGTACCATAGTGTGCAAGTGCTTCTGCTGTTGGGATGATCCCTTGACATTTCTACTAACACCCCTGTTATATAACGTACATGCTTGATTTTCTTTTTCAATGCAGATGTCCTTGCCACATGGGAGACTGTCCACAGAAGAGGCGGGCCATGTCAGGAAATATTCTGCAGACTCGGCTACTGATTTTGCTGTGGTGAGTATTTGCCAATCATCATGTCTTCATTGTAGAATGCAGAACTGGACTTGTATTATAAATAATTATACTGTGCTTTATGTGACTAAGGAGCACAGATTTGAAAACAATTATTTTCACTTTTTCGAACAAAATTACTTAAATTACCTTCACAAAGAAAAACAAAACGACTGTAAACTTTGCTTGCAGTGACAGCATGAAGATTGTGGCCCTTATTTTATGAGCTCACATGCTTTACTTATTGCCTATCAGTGTTTGAATTGTAATCAAAAATAAAGAAAGAGGGTACATGCCCTTTAACAATTTTTAAAATTTTAATTCATGTTTGATTGTCTTGACTATTATTTGCTGTGTGACTGCCATGTTCTTTTCTTTTTTATGAAATAGATAATTGTATGATACTAAAGAATCCTGCATTGTGAAAAGATTTTAAGGCAATGCTGCAATGTTTGTTTTCACAGAAGCTGGAACCAGCTTGGTCTATGGAGGAAGATTCAACAGATCAGCCCTCAGCTGTCTACAGCACAGCACAGCCCATGTCTGACAACACTTCACTGCTGTCTCTGGACTCTAAGCACCAGTGCTACCTTTGTCCTGCTGCCTTTGTGCTGTTCAGCAGTTTTGAACTCCACCTGGCATCAGTTCATGGAGAGAAACTGTTCATGGTGTTACCTGGGTCCTCCACACCTGACAGATCTGATGCTGGTGTCTGTAGCAATATAGTCATGGATAAGGAGGTAGAAAGCTATAGAAAGAGAAAGACGAGTAATAAGAAAGTTGATAATAATGACATTAGTAATAAAGATGGAATGAGCAGGAGAAAACAGCATGCATGTGATGTCTGCAGAAAGTCTTTCCGTGCACCTAGCGCATTGAAGATGCACAAACTGATTCATAGTGGTGTTAAGCCCTTTGTATGTGATGTATGCAATAAGAGTTTTACTCAGTCTGGCAGTCTGGCTGAACACAAGAGAACCCACACAGGGGAGAGGCCAAGTTACAAGTGTCCACACTGTGATGGTAGTTTTACGAGATCAGGTCATTTACAGCTTCACATAAAGTCTGTTCACGAAGGACATAAACCCCATGTCTGTGATGTCTGTGGGGCAGCTTTCTCTCAGAATAGCGATTTAACAGTGCACAGAAGAGCCCACACAGGTGAAAAACCCCATGTGTGTTCAGACTGTGGGAAAAGTTTTGCCAGGTCTTGTATTCTAGCGCAGCATCGTCTGATCCACACAAAGGACAAAACCCACGTGTGTTCAGACTGTGGGAAAGGTTTTGTCCAGTCCAGTAATCTTGCAACACATCGTCTGATTCACTCTGGTGAAAAACCTCACAGCTGCCATCACTGTCCTGCTGCTTTCAGGTTGTCGCACCACTTGAAGAAACATGTACAAAAAGTACACCGGTGAATCCTTTGGTTTTGTTTCAAGATCCCACCAGATCACATGTCAAAATCACGGGTTTCACATGTTTTCCCTCTTATAGCTGGTAAAAGAAATCTTGTTTTGACCAGGTTTTACTCCCATACAAATGCCCCCAAATTGAAAACGAAACATCATTTTAAAGAGCAGCCTCAATTTGAAGTTGGGGAATTTGTATGTGGGTCACAGCTACCCAGAAACAAACAAGGGACTTAATTGTGGTGGGTCGGTGTGTCTTTAAGAAAGGAAAAGAGGAAATAAATTTATTGAGTGTATAAATTTGTAATATGTCGAATGCATATTTTAAAAAAAATCTATGTAAGTAATAGTGGGCTTTTCTTTTTTGTGTGTGTGTGTGATTCGGTGTTTCGTTGTTGTTTATTTCATGTAATGTTTTTAATATTTGAGTTGTCAACTCTTGATATGACTGAACTGAAATGTTTAGGGCAAATTACTGTATGCCATTAGATTACGTCATTCTTATGCATTAAAAAACTATCTATTGTTAAAAAAATTCGGGACTTTACTGATGTTGCACTGCCTTCGGGCATTGCCTCCAGTATCGTTCCCACCATCTTTATATCTACTAATGTCCCATATGTGTCTGTTTCAGACCGGAGGACGTTAAACAGATTTACTACTACATTAGATTAAGTTTGATACATTTGATATTCTTTCAATTAACATTAAACCAGGTTCTGTTGACTGTTTATTGCAATCAAGCGGATTTTTTGTACCTTTGAAAGGGGGAGGGGGGACATAAAAAAATGATCCAATGGAAAAATGAACCTATAATTCCACAATCCCCAGGATCATGAGTCTAACACTTCACCCACTTAGCTAGTGAGGCCCCCAATCTCATCACTATTGTAAAACAAAATAAGTGGTTGACTCACTTTACCATACTGCATGCAGTGCTGGGAGTGGGCCTAAGGAATGGTGTGTGATAGGGCGGTTCTACCCCGTGAATATTAGGTATTAGGTACTTTATAGTCACAGAGGCATCTCTGTGAAATTCAGGTTGCTCCCACCTGGAGAGCGCGTCGCGGCCAGAGGAAAGTGTGTGTGTGTGTGTGTGGGGGGGGGGGGGGGGTAACATTTTCACCAAATGACAACTTTTTCATTGCCACTGGGTTTAATGTATGCTAAGTGCATGGGCACACGGGACCTCAGTTTATCGTCTCATCCGAAAGACTCCACGTTCAGACTGTAAGTAAGGCCTAATGCAAAATGAGAGGAAAACTCCCCTGTACCCAGGTTCGAACTCAGGTTTACTTGAGAGGAGGCTAACGCGCTACCACTGTGCCACTCTACATCAACAGTGATGGTGTAGAAGAGGACAGTTGGTGGAGAGGTGTGTGATGCCATGAACTGTACAAAGGAGGGATTGAATGGACATGAATTTCCCTCCTGTTCCTACCATTTCTAAGATCAGAGAAGATAGTATGGCTTAACGATTTGTTCTTCCTTTGTTAAATAATACAGTGTATATTTAGGGATGGGGGTTAAGCATGTTTCATGTTGCATTGTATTTAGATTATTGCAATTTTTTTAATTTTATAACTGTTAAACACATTTTCAGCATTATATGAATGAGTGGGTTATAAAAACAACATGAACAGTGAAAGTTTAAATGTATTAATTCACATACCATTTGTATGTATGATTGAATTCAGGCATGCATCACCCATGCACACATGCAAGTGCACACACACACACACACACACACACACACACACACACGACAGGATGAAAAAAAGCTTTGTTGACCTTATTCCTTTATCGTCAATAAAGATCATTTTGACTTGACTTGACACACACACAAACAGACACACACTCAGAGAGAGGCAATTGCGTTGTAGACATTCTTTCCTACCAATGATTTTTAATATGTATGTTGTATGTTGATTATGATAATACATTTTATGTGACCTTGTACAGCCACCACCTTCTTTTGTGTGCATGTGGTGTGTGTGTGTGTGTGCGTGTGCGTCCATGGTGTGTGCATGTGTGTGTGTGCGTCCGTGCATGCATATATGTGTGTGTGTGCACATGTGGGTGTGGGTGTGTGTGTGACTGAAACAGTGAAAGAGAAGAAGGGGTAAATTTTGACCAGTGGACAACACTCTTTGTTGCCACTGGGTTCTTCAACATGCATGCACGAAGATCTCTAAAGGCCAACCCACCCCTTCAGCTGCAGCACTAAAAGCAACATGTGCAAATGCTTCCCCTGCTTTGAGAGTCACAGTCTCCAACTAAAGATAAAACTGTAACATGATTTTATATTAATGTAGAAAATCCTCCAGGCCTGGTACACAGTACATCCCGTCGATTTTCAGTGCAAAAATAATCAAAAAGTAGAAGAAACGAGGGAAAAAAATATACGGATTAGGGGAAATTTGTCCTCTCCCAGATACTATAATCTACAATAAGCCTAGGGTCTCCCATAACCATTATATTCTTGATCAGCATGTCACAACCTATTCATTTATGTTTTTTGACATGTCTGTAAAGGTCTGCATTTCTTGGTTAATTCCATTTTCCCGTTTTTGCCTTTCTTACCAAACAAAGCTGTATTTTATTAACCTTTTTAGCTAATAACCTTTTTGGAATACTAACCCTATCCCTAACCCTAGGCCATTATCTAATAGGACCCCTCCCCCCCCCTATGTATTGCAGTACACAGCGCCATTTGTCACAGTCGTGGTTCATTGCGCTTTCCCGTCTTATAGGGGGGGTAGGGTTAGGGTTAGTATTTCAAAAAGGTTATTAGCTAAAAAGGTTCATAAAATACAGCTTTATGTATGGTAAGAAAGGCAAAAACTGAAAATTGCAATTAACCGAGAAATGCAGGGGGGGTGGCACATCTTTACCTTTACCGCCTCCGGGATCGCTCCCACCATCTTTATATCTACCAATGTCCCATATGTGTCTGCTTCACTGAGACCGGAGGACGTTAAACAGATCCTATTCAGATCCTGAATTTTGAACCGCCAGTGCAAACCTTCGCCAAGGAAGACTCACAAAACAGCGATTGCTGTCACTGATGAGGGAGGGGGGGGGGGGGTAAATTTTGACCAAATGACAACTTTTTCAATGCCACTGGGCTTAACGTATGCTAAGTGCATGGGCACACAGGACCTCGGTTTATCGTCTCATCCGAAAGACTCCACGTTCAGACCGTTAAGGCCTAGTGCAGAATGAGAGGAAAAAATCCCCTGTACCCAGGTTCGAACTCGGGTTTACTTGACACGAAGCGAACGCGATACCACTGTGCCACTCTACACCACTCGTAATGTAAATTCGTAATGTAACATGGTGAGTTATGAACTAAATACTTACAATAAATACAACAACAAAAGAGCAGAAACAGGGTCATTTTAGACAAATGTGCACATAAGGACCAAAAGTGTGTGAGAGGACTTAACAAACATCCGCTAGTTTGAGAGTGATAGTCTTCCACAAAAAACTAAGCTGTGCCATGATTTTCCATCGCTGTAGAAGTTAAACAGATTTTCATTCTGTCTGGAAGGTGGTTTGGGGATTGGCCTGTGTGGAGTGTGGACTAAGTTTCAGGCATACCTATTATGCACTCGATTGATCCTGCTTCAGACTGATCCAACATAACAGCAGGGGAGTTATTTGGTATATTTTAGTCACATAAACTTATCTCTGTTAAATTCGGGCTGCTCTCACCTGGAGAGCGCGTCGTCGCAAGCGCAGCATCACCCTTTTTCTTGGTGGGGTGGGGGCTGGGTGAGCAGGTATAAAAGAAGGGACGGACTTGGGAAATCTAGCTGATATATACACACTTCGACCACCGAGCAGAGAGGGTCACCTTTTGAGAGAGACTTTTGCAGAGGACGATTTTCAACTCTACTCTCTTTACCACAGTACGGCGGCCGTCTGAGCAGAAGAGAGGACATCTCAACATTCTTGGACCCCTTCTGCCAGCACCGCCGCACGACAGATGATAGCTTACCCAGCATGAGGACCCATTCCATGCGGCTGTCCAACGCTGGATCAACTTAAATTCGTTGAGCTTGCTCCGAATCCGGGACTTTGAGGAGGACCAGGACCACCTTCTTCTAGGACTGTCTTCCACCTCTGCCTCCACCAACGACGTCTTTTCCTGATCACTTCTTCACGTCGTTGGACTGTCTTTCGTAAGCATAAATAGGGCACTAAGGTTTTGTTTTTTTTATTTGTTTTTTGCAGTTCGATGTCTTATTCGTCTGCATAGATGTTAGGGTTGTAGGACGTGCCACAAAAGTGGTATCCCTGGGAGGACTGCGCTGGCCACCCGAGCCCTTGCACAGCAGCTCTCCCAGGTAGTAGGGACTAGGATCCTAGCTAGCTAGTTTTTCACTGATTTTTACATTTACCTCTTTCCTCACTATCTTTTTTTTCCGACTTTCATGTCGTTCTTGCCGGTCTGTCTGAACCCCCCACTCGTAGGCTTTTTGCCGGTGGGTACGGTCTTCGTAGAATAGCTTCTGTAGGGTAGTTTCTTCTTTAGGGTTGTTTTGTTTTTCTCCTCTGTTAGGATTGTTTTGTTTTTGCCAGCCTCCTAAATTGTTGGAGGAGCTTGTGTGCAAGCCTAACAACTAAAATAGCTCAGTGTAGGTCTTTATAAAACTCTAGGGAATAGGAACTTCTGTCTTAAAAATATCGACCTTTCCTCCTCAAAAGAAATAATGATAATATAAAGTAAAGATTTGATTAAAGAAAGTAAAGACTTGATAAAATAAATAATAACTAACAAACTACTAAGGATTTGATTAAAGAAAGTAAAGACTTGATAAAATAAATAATAACTAGATTTTACGCCCTCTGAGTCAAGAGACTATTTGAGGCATTTTAATTTATAAAGATCCTAGAAAAAAAGATGGATTTTAAGTTTTATAAGATGAAATTTAAAAAAGAAGAAGTTATTTATTTTATTTTATCAGAGTTTATAAAGAATTGTTTTTATTTATTTTAATAGCGCAAGTTGAAGAATATAAAATTTAAGTTTATGATAAAATATTTAATTTTTAAAAGATATTTAGCTGTTTGCTTTTAAATCTGACAGATTGGAGGAGGTCTGATTAAAAAACCCCAGGGCTACAGTTAAAATTCATGCATTTTGGGCTCAACTGAGCAATAGGATAAAAACAATCCGTGTTTGTGCTCGGCAAGAGCTTTTAATATTAAAAATCCTGTCAGGCAAAAGCCTGTTTTTCAAGATAATATACAGTTAAAAAATTAGATAGAAGTTATTCTTTAATTTCTTTTTTCTATATGTACATTTATTTTATATAAGGTTATCCTATTAGGTTTTGGTCCCTTGGGACCAAATACAACTAATAGTTACCTAAAGGTTTTCCATTATGAATTTATTTGATACAAAGGTAAACTATCAAAAATTTACTTGGCCACAAGGCTATTAATATGTACATTGTTATTTTGTACACCACTTTTACAAACAAACTGTTTAAACTTTTTACAAGTAGCATTATTGTTTTTAAGATTTAATTTATAACTAAGTTGCGTTTTTAATCTATGTGAAGGTTTTAACAAGTATTTAGTTAGTTTTAGTGTTGTCCATAGGACAAAGTATAATATTATTTTCACATATTGTGAATTTATAAAACTTATGTTAAAAAAATTTTGTTTTACTCTAGTCAAGCTATGGGACTTAACCCCATAGCTTTAAAATTGTTTTATTAAAATCTATATCTTTAAAATAGTTTAATAAGTAAAATAAGTTTAAGATTTGATAAAAAGGACAAGTTTATAACTGTTGAGGTTCCATAATTATGTTAAAAGTTACTATTAAAATTTATTTTGTTATAAGTATATTTTGGTCTGACCTGACCATATGTGATTTAAGTTATTTAACTAGATGAAATCTAGTGAAAATTCAGTATTTTATATAAAGTTATTTATGAATAGGGGAACATACCGCCAGAGGCCTCCAATGTTATAAATAATATTATGTGTTCCATCTGATCCCAGGGGGGGGTAGCAACAAAGACTCCCCCGCCCCTGATGTCACGATGGACTGTGAAATAAATGAGATTAATGAGTTATTATTTGTAGTTGAATATTTTTTTTTTTTTTTTTTTTTTTTTTAGAAGGATAATATGAGAGTTGAGGGTGGGGATGGTTAACGATTCCTGTATGCACGGGACGGAGGGAGGGAGGGGAAGGGACCCCTCCTCTCCGCCCCGAGCAGTGACAGGGCACCGCATGGGCAATCCCAAAAAAGGGGGGGGAGCACGAGCGTAAAACGCGACGGTTTACGAAAGATACCCCCGTTGCGTGTGCCGGACACCCATCTGCATAGGAGAGGGGAATTTAAAAAGTAGTGGGCTCAAAAGAGTCGCTTCAGCCCACAGGCGCACATTTTAGATAAAAAGGGAAATGGGGGTGAAGGGGGCGGGAATGCAGACGGGTATACGGCCCACACACCAGAGGGACTCTATTCCCACCAGTAAAAAAAGTTCAATTTTAAACAAGGTGTTTGAATGACACCTGGCCAATTGCCTCAGCGAGCCAAACCATTGGTGACCAGCCTAATTTGTGGTGTTTGTTTAAGATGTTCTTTTCATTATATATCAGATTGTTTTGTTTGCATTTATTTATAACAGGTTGTAATTCCTTTTTTATCTGACTACAAGGGTCAAACATGTGCTTTAGACTAAATATTTGTCCACATTTACATGGGGTGTTCCTAAATTTACACCGAATCGAGTTTGTATAGAATCTATTGATTCTACCTTGGATATTATGGGGAACGGGCAGGTGAAGACCACCACTAATAAATTTCCTGTACCGGAGTTGGGCTTCTAAATAGGAATCCAATTCCTCCGCCCACCTCCGGTACACACAACGTTTTAAATGGTTTTTAATCTCAGAAAGAGACAGTTTAATATTTATAGGCTGACCCTCAATGTGTTCAGCTGCGTTTTTGGCTGCTGTATCAGCTAGGTCATTCCCTGTAAGTCCCAGATGGGAGGGAATCCACATAATAGTTAAATCAGTACCTTTAGTTCTTATTTGATGAATGAGGTTTTGTATCTCTTGTATAATTTTTCTTCTGTTTTTTGTATTATTTTGCAATGCTTGTATCGAAGATAAGGAATCTGTGAGGATTGTCACTTGAAACAATGATTTTGGAAACTCGTTTATGAAAAAGCAGGCCTCAAGAATTGCCCAGAGTTCTGCGCTAAATATTGAGATTTTGGAATTTAATTGAAAGGATTTGGTAATCTTGAGGGCTGGAATAGTAAAAGCGCACCCTATCTGTGAATCGGAGATCTTAGAACCGTCTGTGTATATTAATAGTTGATGTTTAATTTCGGAAACTTTTTCTTTGGCCGCAACTGAAAGTAAATTTGGCTGATTTGTTTTTGAGTACATTTGATGTAAAACAGTATCAAAATGTGCTGATTCCCATTCCCAATGTGGGATAGGGAATTTTGGATGAGTTTCAATATCATCTATTTCCAGGCCCGCCATAGAGAGCATTTCCTGGGAATAGTCTAAAGGGTTACAAACTTTTTGTGCAATAGTTGGTTTTTGTTGTTGAAAGGATGGATGGTTATAAAAAGGGTCTTCAAATTCTTCTTTAAAGCTTTCTATAGTAAAATGATTTGTTGCATATAGTCTTGTGAGGAAAGTGGAGGTGTTTAGTTTCATAAGATGTTTTATTGGAATCCAACCTATTATTCCATAGATCATGTTATTATTTGCAAACTTTGGAACGTTAAGGGCAGCTTTTAGAGCTTTTAGCTCTATTGATTGTAGTTTGTTTATTAGATTATCTGTAATGTTATGGAATGCTTCCATCCCATATGTTAAGCGACTGCGGACTAGAGCTTGTGTTAAAAGAACGAGAAATTTAGAATTTTGAGCCCATGTCTGGGAAGAAATAACACGAATAAAGTTGGTGCCTTTTATGGCTTTTCGGCAAAGGTGGTCAATATGTGGGCTCCAGTTAAGACGTGGAGTGAGAATCACCCCTAAAAACTTGACTTTATTTGTCATTGATTTTGGTTGACCTAAGATGTTGATATTGATGTTTTTTAGGATTAAATTATGGCGAAAGCACATGAACTCACACTTGTCCGAGGACAAGGAGAATCCATTTTTCTGTAAATAGTCAATGATGAGACTAGTATTTGTTTGATGGTTTTGTAGATTTATAGCTAGAGCTTTTGAACTTTTTGTGAATGCTGACGACCAGATGGCTATGTCGTCAGCATACATAGAAATTTGACAGTTTTTAAGTTTTAATTTGGAAATATCATGAATCATGATATTGAAGAGAGTTGGGGCTATGATGCTGCCTTGGGGGACCCCCATGTCAATTCGATGTATTTTTGACACAGAGGACCCCACTTTGACTCTTAAAGCACGGTTATTTATGAAATTTTGTATGAAATTAAACATATTCCCGTGAATACCGAGACTGCTGACTTTATCTAGAAGCCTCCCATGCCAAACGGAGTCGTACGCCCCTTTGATGTCAAAGAAGGTGGCGAGGACTTTCCTGCGTCTTGCAAAGGCCTTTTTGACATAGGAGGTTAATCTTATTACTTGTTCCATGCAGCATCTATGTTTTCGAAAACCTGCCTGGAATTTGGGAAGAACGTTATTTTTTTCTAAGTAGAAATCAAGTCTGCATTTTACGATACGCTCGTAAATTTTACCCAGATGTGGGGTGAGGGAAATGGGGCGGTAGCTT
Source organism: Phymorhynchus buccinoides (assembly GCA_017654935.2). Lineage (NCBI taxonomy): Eukaryota > Metazoa > Mollusca > Gastropoda > Neogastropoda > Raphitomidae > Phymorhynchus > Phymorhynchus buccinoides. The sequence continues at coordinate 873,220 of CM065709.1, forward strand.
GCGGGGTCCCTAGCCGGTTTTCCAGGCTTAAGGATCCCAACTACCTGTGCCTCCTTCCATGCATTTGGGATTTCGCCCTCATCCCAACATCCGGAGTAAAAGTGGTGCAAGACTTTAAGAAAAGATGGGGGCAATTTCTTTATAATTGTATAGGAGATGGGATCATCTCCTGTTGCTTTATTTGTCTTCCTAATCATATTAATGGCGGCAGCAAGCTCGGTAATCTTTAGGGGAGCATTGATGGTATGTGAATTATCGTTAGACTTTTCAAAACAATAATTAACTTTTCGTTTGTCCCGTTGAAAAACAGGCAAATGTTTTGTTTGGCTCGCCTGGGCAAATCGGCTGGCCAGGACATCAGCAGTATCTGAATCAGTAGTTGTCAAATTGTCACCGTCTATGACGCGTGTATTAATGTTATAGCCTTTATTCTGGATCCTCTTTAAGCGTTTCCACGCCTTTCCTAGATCCTTAAAGTCAATAATGTCTTCTTTGTTAAAATAATTTTGTTTAGCTTTGTTTATCAAATCGTCACATTCTTTTTCTGCTTGTAATTTTTCATCAAAGTTTGGTCTAGTGGGATGTAAGTCGAAAGAATTATATTTACGTTTTTTGTTTTTTATTGCTTTTTTAATTTCCTCGTTCCACCAAGGCTTACTATGAGGTTTTGAGGGTGGAATTATTGTAGGGATAGCTAAATTTGCAGCTGTTAATATCTTTTTTCTGATATTATCATAATAGATTTCTCTGTTTAAGTCATTTAAGTCTTCAATTGTATATTTAGAAAGCAGGGATTGGAATAAAGGCCAATTAGCTTTTTCGAAATTAAATTTAGGTTCAGATGGTGGATTGGTGTTGTTTACTGTTAAGTTCAGTTGTATAGAGATAGGTTTGTGGTCAGAGTGAAGAGGGTCTGAAAAGGTATACCACTCATGGTTTATCAATAAGTTGGGACTAGCTAAAGAGAGATCTATAGCTTTTGGATAAAAATGAGTAGAGGCATCTGGATAATATGTGGAAGAGCCATCGTTTAGTAGAATTAATTGTGAGTCGTTGATTTCGTTGTAAAGGGAAGTATCAGAATATGTTTTTGTGCAGAAAGGTTCCCAGCTGATGTGGTGAGCATTAAAGTCACCAACAATCAGCCAGGACCTATCTGTAGACAGATTTGAAAGCCAGTTGGAGGTAGGCACTTTTGAATATCCCTTGGGATAATAGATATTTAAAATGTTGATAAATTCGTTATTAACTTTGGTTTGTATCATTGTGGAGTAACGCAGACCTATCAGGTTCTCCTCTGGAGTTGGAACTTCACTATAATTTAGAGATTTATGAATGTAGGTGGCTGTAGAGATCTTATCTACTTTATTACTAACTGTTGGTGGATAATAATATCCAGTAATGTTGGGAAGTTTTCCATAAGTTAACCGGGTGGATTGTAGACAGAGTATTTGATAAGAAGTTTGTGAATTAGCTAAAAATTGTATCAGGTAATCTTGTGTCGTATTTAGGGCACGACAGTTCCACTGTAGTACGTTGAGTGCTGCGTGTAGGGTTGTGAAGGGAAGAGGATTTTAAAACTAGTCAATTATAGGAATTAAGGAGGAACTTTGGTTTTTGTTTTCTGCGAGCCTAACCTAAGTCTTGTTGTCTGTGGTGCTGGTGAGGCACCACAGGCAATCTCTGCCAGTTGCATCATATTAAATGCATTTTTTGGATCTATGGGATGGTCGTCAGAATCTGTGATTAAAGAGGATAAATCTTCAATTAAGTTCTTTGGCTGATTTGAAGTTCTGGCTTGTGCCAGACTACGTAGAATACGTGTTATGAAAGATTCTTTAATGGATTTGTTGTCTTCTTTGGGAATATTCAGATTAACTAATTGAGAGGTTGCTGTATGAGTTTGTTTAGTCAGTGTGTTGTCAATGTGCTTAGTTATAGTAGTCATTATGGTCTCAGTCATTTTTGTCAGTTGTTTTGTTATCATTTCTTCAACTCTTTCTTCAGTGATTTGTTCTGTGGATCTGTGAGATTTTTTCCTTTTTTTCTTTTTTTTACGTTTCAGGGTTGTGGGTGAAGAGGTGATCACCTCCACCTCCTCCATGGCCTCCACCTGTGACTGGTCAAGGGGAGCCGGAAGAGGCTGATCTTTGGGCTTTGTTATGAGTTTGTTGTTTTTGACCCTACTGGCGTATGAGTCAACCGACCCCCCAAGTGGGATCGGCTGAACTCTCCAGCTAGGGTCCACTATGGGGGTGTTTATTTTAGGTAGTTTTTCTTTTTGTTCTTTTTCTATTTGAAGGTTGTTTTTTGCCCTCCTGATGGCCTCACTGTAGGGCAAGAAAGCTTCTCCTCTAATTTTGTTGGCCCTCAGTCTCAGCTGATACTGAGGGCATCCTTGATAGGCGGCAGAGTGTCCGCCGCCACAGTTTACACACTTATGAATTTGGTTGCACGATTGTGCTGAATGTCCAGGGGCAGAGCACCTGGTGCAAACCTCCACTTTCGCTCTGCATTGGTTGGGACCGTGCCCATATCGGGCGCACCTGCGGCACCGGCGCACCGGGGCCACATATGGCGCCACAGGGAACTCCTGGGCATCGATCTTCACCAATGCAGGCAGTATTGGATCTTTGAAGATAATCCTGATGGCACGAGATTCTGTGCCATCTCTGTTGTTTAATCTTTGAATAGACTTTGCATTTGGTATATAAGTCTTGAGGTCTTCGAGATCTTCTTCGAAGGGGATCGGCTTTATTACCCCCTCAGTGGTGGCCTCAGGAACGGTACATCTGATATTTATGGCTGAAATGGAGGTTAATTTGGATAGTTTATGTTGCTGAGAGGCTGACTTACAGCCAATCAGCCATCTGTTTCCATTTAGTGGCCTCTGGCTGAGGATGTCCCCCACGTTGTTTCGGAAAATTTTCAAGTTTGTTGTGGGACCCAGTGCCCTGAAGGTAGCCGTGCCTGTGCACAGATCCTCCAGGATCACTGGGAACTCCAAAAAAATGGGTGGCACTATGTTTTGTTGACGAGGGGGGGGGCGTCTTCGCTGTTGGCGAACCTCCACGAAGTCCCCACCCTCGTCAGAATCAGAGTCTGAATCTGTCTCTTTCTTCTTTGAAATTTGTTCTTTGGGGCCCCAGATCGAAATGGGCTCCTCTATCAAGGAGGGAGCCTTGGGTGAACCCCGTTTCTCATCACCCCGGGGAGCCTCAAAGGTCTTCTCCGGGGAGCTTGTGTCTATTTCAATAGTAGGAGACTGGGGACTATCAATTTCTGTGTCCTCCATCGACCCCAAATCTTCTTTGTTTTTTTTGTCTTTTGGACCCGTTGTTTCAGGGCTACTTGGTACATCGTCAGAATGCCTAGATTTTCTTTTTGATTTCCTTGAAGTTTGTTTTAGAACTTCCTTTGTAATCGTTGTCACAGGTCCTGCTGTGAAAATTGAATCTTCTTCAGTGCTTGTGTCCAGAAAGTTGGACAGTACTTCAGGTTTAGCCATGTTCTTAAATCTTGTTAATATTAATTTATAACTATATTTTACCACTATAGTCTAAGTTAATCTAAGTTAATTTTATTACGAGACAAACCTAGTGTCCCTCAGAAAGGACCAGGAGGGAACCAAAGTCTCCCCGTGGCCGTATCGAAAAAAAAACCAGACGTTTTTACATTTTAACTGTTTTGTTTCCCGCGGGAACCAATCAAAATGTTTCGGCCCCCGCGAGAACCAATCAAATGTTTACAGTTGTTTAGCTGACTGGTGTCATAATCTTATCCCGGTTATGACCAAAAATCACTCCCGGCACACTTAATAACAAGCTCCGGGAGTAAACAGATGGCCACCACCGTAGTTAGTCTAGTTTATTGATTAGCTTTGATATAAGAAAAATATCTATTCCAGTTATTAGTTTAACAATACCCTAAGCCAATAGAACTCCCAAGGGCTCAATATTGCCTAGACTCTTGTCAGATCAATTTGGATTTTTAATGTTCTAAAAAATTTATCAAACAGGTGCTTTTTTATAAAATCTTTTATAATATTATTTCTTAACCTTTAAGCTTAGTTTGAAAGTTAGAATTTATTTTATCCAATTTTTACTTTCTTTTATCAAATTTTATACTTTATATTATTACATTTTACATAATTTCTATCTCTTTTGAGGAGGAAGGGTAGATTGTTTAAAAGATAGAAGCACCTAGATTCCTATTTGTTTAGAAAGACTTATTCTGAACTATTTTAGTTGTTAGGCTTGCACACAAGCTCCTCCAACAATTTAGGAGGCTGGCAAAAACAAAACAACCTAAAGAAGATGGAACTACCCTACAGAAACTATTCTATGAAGACCGTACCCACCGGCAAAAGCCTACGAGTGGGGGGCTCAGACAGACCGGCAAGAACGACTTGAAAGTCGAAAAAAAAGATAGTGAGGAAAGAGGTAAATGTAAAAATCAGTGAAAAGCTAGCTAGCTAGAGTCCTAGTCCCTACTACCTGGGAGAGCTGCTGTGCAAGGGCTCGGGTGGCCAGCGCAGTCCTCCCAGGGATACCACTTTTGTGGCACGTCCTACAACCCTAGCATCTATGCAGACGAATAAGACATCGAACTGCAAAAATAAATGAAAAAAACAAAACCTTAGTGCCCTATTTATGCTTACGAAAGAATCAAATCCAACGACGTGAAGAGGTGACAGGAAAAGACGTCGTTGGTGGAGGCAGAGGTGGAAGACAGTCCTCGAAGAAAGTGGTCCTGATCCTCCTCAGAGACCTAGGTTCGGAGCAAGCTCAACGAATTGGTGATCCAGCGTTGGACAGCCGCATGGAATGCTACGTCATGCTGGGAAAAGCTATCGTTGTCGTGCGGCGGTGTTGGCAGAAGGGGTCCAAAGATGTTGAAGTGTCCACTCTTCTGCTCAGACGACCGCCGTACTGTGATGAAGAGATTAGAGTTGAAAATTCGTCCTCTGCATAAGTCTCTCAAAGCGACCCTCTCTGCTCGGTGGTCGAAGTGTGTATGAGGAGGACGTCAACGTGAGTGTCTTTGACACTCCAAATAAAAAAAGGAAAAAAAGAAAGTCACGAAAATCATCCAAAGAAGAGGATAGTGAAAGCCTCAACTCAGAGGAAAAACAACCCCAAAAGAAGAATAAAGAAGATCTTGGGTCGATGGAGGACATGGGAGGCTCAGCCCCCCTAACTC